>QANU01004276.1:147075-190635 GCA_003254905.1 Nissolia schottii
CCCCCCCCCCCCATTTTTTGTTTTTGGCTTTCATTTGCTAACTTACTTTCAAATAAGTACCACTATTATATATATATATATATATATATATTTATATACATCTGTGTGTGTGTGAGAGAGAGAGAGAGATAAACCTGCTTCTGATCATAACATGCATGTGTAAATGCTACATATAGTAGCATCTTTTGTGCTCCCCTTAATACATACTGTGAACTCTCGTTTTTGTATTCGAAGATTGTTTGAGGCAGAAAGCTATTATCAACTGTTATAACGAGGCCTCTAAAATACATGATAGAAATAGGAGAACTCATTTGTTCCACTTTCCCTTCTTTCTGTGGGTATTTTGTTAGAGCTTAGAATACAGTCCTTATGATGAATGTTACTATGTTAGTCAGTTAGTGATTTTGGTAGTAGATACTCGTTTGATTTTGAATGAATTATTGATAGCTAGAATACACAGACTGCCCACAATTAGGTTTCATTTAATTTATTAATTTATGACAAGCTGTTTTATGCCTATTTGCTTTGTCAGAACCAGAGAAATTGCTTGCCTATTATTGATGTTTTTGGGAAGCTCATGTTTGTAACTACAGTCTGCACCCAATGCTACTTGTCCACCCTTGAACTTCTCTCACTTGCTCTTTCATAATGATGAATTAATTTTGTATTTTGTTGCTGCAAAGCCGTAGTATCTTACTGGAAAATTGAGAAATGAAATACATTAGCTCTGTGTTCGTTTTTTATTGTCTTATTGGTTGCTTGCTGCCCATGTCATCACTTTAATGCCGTGTTAATAATATGAATTAATGATAAAGATTGGAGAGCATTATATTATTATTCAAAGAATTTCACTTTGGTTGTACCTTCTTTTTTCCCTTAATTCACTTGGTGGTTTCAGATCCAAAGCAGGATGATTAGGCACAGCCTGTCCAGGCTGAGCCAAAAGGTAACTGGGAAATGTTTTTAGTATTCAAGTGTGTGATTATGCACATATTGTGCATTTAGATTACTGTTTTGAAGTTAGACAGCTCAATGCCAATGAAGAGCACAAGATATAAAGATCCATTTTCTTGTGCTCACGGGATGACTTTGATTTGTAGTGAAAGCTAAAGAAATTCCTTCTGTGCAAGTTGAGGAAGAGCTGGAGATGAAGAAAAGACATTTGAATGTTGTGTTCATTGGCCATGTTGGTAAGTTGATGAATTCCACACAGTTCCTTTATTAGAATATGGGTTGCCAGGGTTTCTATTGCCTTTTGTTCAGATTTGATGGCCACCCGTTGTTTTCAAGAGTATTGTTGTTCATGTGCATTATAGGATAAGATGACCATTCGACTGCTTACAGTTTTTCAACATTATTTGAATCTTAGTTGTTGATCTTACTGGAGGAGTTACACAATGTCCCTTGGAATATGGATATGGGGACCGTATATGAAAATTTTACAAAAGCTAGGGTAAAAATAGGTCACATGTACATATAAATTTCATCAAATTTATGTAATAAAACTTACTCAACCTAAATGGTAGCAAGAACCATATTGTAACTGAAACGTACCCGTACCGGTGCTTAGGAGGTTCCCATGTTCATTCATTATATTTACTTAAACCATCAGTTTTTATTGTAAAATAAATATTGTTCTGGCTGTAATTAATTCTTGCATTTGTTCCAGATGCTGGTAAGTCTACAACTGGAGGTCAGATACTTTTCCTCAGTGGTCAGGTTGATGAAAGGACTATACAAAAATATGAGAAAGAAGCTAAAGATAAAAGCCGGGAAAGCTGGTTAGTCATTTACTTTGTTACTTGATTGAAGGTGTTACGTGTACCGTTACTGCTCTGCTACTTTAACACGCCAATAAAATATTGGCAGAAATAAGCACAAGATAAGTAATTTTATGGTGGGTAAAATTATGTGAATAGAACATTCAATTAAGCTCTGCAAATTACTTCCTTGGCTTTTTTTGATGTATTGTTTTTCTTCATATTTTACTTTTACTAATATGGAATAAGACATTTTTTCTTATGGTTGTCATAATGTCAGTTGTAATGTGCACCTTGAGGTTTAACCTGTTCAAGTGATTATTTTATCTTCCCTTCGTGTTTGGTTTCTTTGCAACTGCATAGCTACTAATATTTGTGTGGGACATCATTGTTTATAAATGACAATCGTGGATTGATGATTTGTGTAGCTGCTTGAGTCTGTTGTTTTCTTATACACTCATTAGTTGTCCTTTACTTCTTAGGCTCTTTTGCTTCTCAAATCTTAGTCTGTGTATCTTTCCAATTATTATTTTTTTTGTGCATATTCTTCTATTGGTTTATAAATTTAGAACAGCAGCTTTGGTGATTGAAGTTTTAGATATTTTAGTGTATTTTTAATTATGTTGTCTTTAATGGAAGCATGGACACTTCAAACTATATCAAGTTTGAGATTTTTTTGTGTTTTTTGTCATGTCTGTGTCTTTAGCTTAGTAAACATGCTTGATACTAATACTAATCTATATCAAAATTAATAATTTGGAATTTATATGCTAGGTATATGGCTTATATAATGGACACAAACGAGGAGGAGAGGGTGAAGGTATGAATAAATTCACTAATATAATTTAACTGTTTTATCCCATTTGATGTAGGCTTTCCTTTTTTTGCTTGTTAATTTTATGAATTTGCTTAGAATTCATAATTAGGGTAAAGTTGTAATAATTGCAGGGAAAAACAGTTGAAGTTGGAAGAGCACATTTTGAGACAGAGACAACAAGGTTTACAATTTTAGATGCACCTGTGAGTATCTGCATTGCATGATTATCCTCAGCTCTATTTCCCATACCTTGGACATGCATATTCTGTAGAGTTAGTAGTCTTCTGTTTGGGATGTGTTAGGGGGCTTTCTCTGAAAAATATCCTTCCCTTGCCTCAGTTGTTATATTTTCCTATCTGTATAATAATTCAAATCACTATAATATTAAAATACTACGGTTATGCAGGGTCACAAAAGCTATGTTCCTAACATGATCAGTGGTGCATCGCAAGCAGATATTGGGGTGTTGGTTAGTTGATCTATGGTGTCACTCTTGTTTCTTGATCTTCTGATGATGCTTCTTGAGAAATATCTGATGATATATGTCTTTTCTATTACTTTCTTAACCAGGTAATTTCTGCTCGAAAGGGAGAATTTGAAACTGGATATGAGAGAGGTGGACAAACTCGCGAACATGTCCAACTTGCAAAAACGCTTGGTGTGGCTAAGCTGCTTGTTGTTGTAAATAAAATGGATGATCCAACTGTGAACTGGTCTAAAGAAAGGTGCTTTCTCTCACCCTTGCTCTGTGTCTTCATCCCTTTTCCGTGCACAGCTGTAATTTTAATGAGGTTCCTTGCTGCTGGTGTGCCACTAGGTATGATGAAATTGAGTCAAAGATGATTCCGTTTTTGAAGCAATCAGGATACAATGTGAAGAAAGGTATCTGGCTTTTATTTGTTTATGAATATGTTGGAACCTTACTTTTCCTATCACTTTAGTTCATATGTTGTTAAATTTTGGGATGTGGTTGTTATTGTATGATCTAGAGTGGGTCATGTAGGTGAATTATGTTGCTTCTACATAGGAAACAGCCTTTTGATAACTTTAAATGTGAAGGATGTGATGGGCTGTCTGTCGTAGTTTCACTCTTGAGAATTTCCTATTCTTGTTTAGAGTGGTGAATGTTACATGTCTTGCTCAATGCTGCTGGAGCTTGGGACATTATGAAGGTTGACTGCCAGGTTGGCTGTTTCTTTGGGAAAAATGCTGGGTAGGTTTTGAATGTTAGATGTTGAGTTCTCAAGGGTTTTTTGGGCAGTTTCTCTATGCATGTTGGACAGCGTTTTTTGAAATATAACTTAATGGATTTCAATATAATTTTCTTTACAATGTATAATTTTTTTTGAGTAAACATCTATTTTGGTCGTGATATTTTCATTTTGATATCAATTTGAGCCTGCAAAATTTTTGACATCAATTTACTCTTAACATTTCAAATAGATTTTTGACATCAATCAACTCTTAATATTTCAAGTAGATTTTGATAATATTTGTTCAAATAGATCTTTTTTAGAGTCTTTTATATTAAAAATAGTGTGTAATTGAACCAAATATTCTTAATGTAATGCAATTAATTTTAAATTATTTATATAAATTAATATAATTCTTTAATTTAATAAATAAAATTAAATTAAAATATGGAGGGAAAAACAGCTTGTTTTGTTTTAGGAAATTAAGGATTGAGATTTGAGTGTTTTGAGGTTGTCTAAAAGTCCTTTCCTGTTATGCAAGCTATCTCTATGGTGTAGGCTTTGAAAAGCTCATAAAAATGAACAAGGGAAAGCCCTGTTTTGGAAATTATATACTGGCACAGTAGTTTCATATTTTATCAATAGGTCCACCAGTTTGATGGATTGTTGAAGTGAATTTATTGTACTAATTGTATTTTCCAGATGTAATTTTTTTACCAATATCTGGGTTGATTGGTACCAACCTAAAAACAAGAGTGGATAGAAGCACTTGTTCATGGTGGGATGGTCCTTGCTTATTTGAAGTGCTTGATGCTGTTGAAGTTCCTCTGCGAGATCCCAAAGGTCCTTTCAGGTAATGCATTTCTGAAAATTTTGTTGCTTCATTTTCCCTCCTGAAGGCCCTTTGTAGTTTCTTTATCCCCTCCTATCTAATAAAGAATAGACCTTCTTGAGAGGAGGGCATTTGAAATAGTACTCTCTCTATCGATAGGATATGGGGCAAACTCTCCTTCCTACATGTAGCTATTCATCTTCTATCTATTTTTAATTATTAAATTTGAATATTATCTTATTCTATTTTAGCTTTTATAGTTATTTTTTTATCTGATTTATAATATATTATTATTTAATTTCCTCTTTCAGTAAAGTGGGATAAATCAGTTAATTTTTTAATATTTATAAAATTTCTTCAATTAAACATTACAATTAAGCGCTTTTTTACTTTTTAATATAATTTGCTTGACCCTGTGTAACATTTTCTTTTCGAAGAACACTCTACCAAAATTATAACTGTCATATTCTTCTCTTATCTTTCTCTATTCATGTTGGGCAGCGTTTTTTGAAATATAACTTTATGGGTTTCAATATAATTTTCTTTACAATGTATCATTTTTTTTGAGTAAACATCTATTTTGGTCTTTGATATTTTCATCTTGATATCAATTTGAGCCTGCAAAATTTTTGACATCAATTTACTATTAACATTTTAAATAGATTTTTGACATCAATCAAGTCTTAATATTTCAAATAGATTTTGATAATATTTGTTCAAATAGATCTTTTTTAGAGTCTTTTATATTAAAAATAGTGTGTAATTGAACCAAATATTCTTAATGTAATGCAATTAATTTTAAATTATTTATATAAATTAATATAATTCTTTAATTTAATAACTAAAATTAAATTAAAATATACGTAATGACTTTGCAGGGGCTATCACTAGTATTATTTTAAATTTGAGCTTTGTTAAGATTGAACTTCTGACTTGTGTAGGATGCCTATAATTGATAAATTCAAAGACTTGGGAACTGTTGTTATGGGGAAGGTGGAATCTGGTACTATCCGTGAGGGAGATTCCTTGTTGATTATGCCAAATAAGGTAGTTTAATTTTTTTTGGGTGTTTGTGAGCATTGTCTTTCTTTCTGTGCTGAACATCAAATGGGTGGCAACTGTGCATTAATTTTCAGGATCAAGTTAAAGTTGTTGCTGTATTGATTGATGAAGATCGTGTTAAACGTGCTGGACCTGGTGAAAACTTAAGGGTCAGATTATCTGGTGTTGAAGAAGACGACATATTATCTGGGTTTGTCCTGTCTAGTGTTGGTAAGGATCCCCCCAACCCCGATCACCAAAAAGCTTTTTCCTGTAGCAGAAGTTAATTCTATAGCATATTTTTTGTAGAGGGAGAAATTTTACAGAAAAAAGATGGTGGTATTTAAAAATAGTTACACAAACAATTTTAGTGCAACGAAAAATACTAGTTTGTCTTAAATTGATTCTTATTTTAGCCTCTGATATGAAAAAGGTTAGCCATGTAGTATGCCATATGATCAATGCCACGGCCAATGCACTATTGCCTTGCTATTTTAATAATTATTACCAAACAAATTGGATTATTTTTAGTTGGATAGAGCTGATATGCTTAAATTGTGCGGAGTTTCAAGAAATTAGCCGTGAATCATAGAATAGTGATTCAAGGATTGTGACATAACGACCTTTTCCCACTGCAAGTGTGCTCTTTCTAGACAATTAAGGATCAGAATCCATTTTGAATATGTTGTTGTCTTGTGCTCGTGTGGTTAGCTGGCTACACATTTGTTGTATGGTGTTCTTATGTGGATTTTGCTTTTTTTTTTTTGTTCCTTTTACAGCAAATCCGATAGCAGCTGTTACTGAGTTTGTTGCTCAGCTGCAAATCCTTGAATTGTTGGACAATGTATGTGTGCTTTCTCTCTCTCCCTCTACAGTTGGTTGTTGGCTTTGGTTTCTATGTATTAGTCAATGACATTAAGATCATTTATTAAAATTTGTAGGCTATTTTTACTGCTGGGTACAAGGCTGTTCTGCATATCCACTCTGTAGTTGAAGAATGTGAGATTGTTGAGCTGTTACATCAAATTGATCCAAAGACAAAGAAACCAATGAAAAAGAAAGTTCTCTTTGTGAAGAATGGTGCTGTTGTTTTGTGCCGTGTTCAGGTGCATTATGTTTTCTTAAGAATTTAGAAGCTTATTTCTTTTGATATATTATTTTCGAGTAAAACCCCAAATTTGTCCTCCTTTTAATTTTGGGACATCAAGTTGGTCCTCAAAGTATTTGTGACATTAATTTTGTCCTTGCGAGATTAATTTTCATTTCATGTTAGTCCAAACATAAGTCTCCATGAAAATAACGTTTACGGGTGTTTGATATGTTACATTATGTGATGATGTACCATGTCATTTACTAAGATGAACCCAATTTTTGGTTCTCAAAAGAGTTGTTGGACGTCAAGTTGTTCTTTCAAAGATTAATTTTCATTTCTTTTGAGGACCAAATTGATTTCCTAATTCTTTGGAAGGCAAATTTGGGATTCATTTTTCTGTATAATGTGTCACAGAATCACATAAAGTGACATATCAACACACAATGTGGCACATCGGACATTAGTTAGTGGTTTCTTTGCGGATGATGTCATAAATCTTGAGGGCCAAATTGATGTTCTTCAAGTCTGATACTCTGATGTTTTATTGCTTTATTTGGGCTTCCAAGGTTGTGAAAAGTTATACTTTATTCACGTAAGTTCAGCTTCATTTTTGTTTTGGAAATGTTCTTATAGGTTAGTAACACAATATGCGTTGAGAAGTTCTCTGATTTTCCGCAACTCGGGAGATTCACTCTTCGAACTGAAGGTAAGAGTTAAGAAACAATGTTCTTTTTTCTTTTGCAAATGTGTTTCTGATATTATTATATGTTGAAACCTTTTACTTGGTCCTGCAGGAAAAACTGTTGCTGTGGGAAAAGTCACCGGTGTGTAATAGCTTTGTAAAAAATTTTGGCTTGAGGTAAAGAATATTTAAATGCATTCTTGTTTCTTGTCAAGCTGCTCTTGCTTTTCATGGTTGCTGATCTTGCATGTTTTGCTAGCATGTATGGCTTGATTCTCTTGATATCCTATGCATGTGTTTTAGCTTTAGCAGTAATGGAAAGGACACTTTACAATCTTTCTTTTCTATCTAAATAAATTTAATAAACATTTGGAAATTTGACTTGTAAACGGGCTTAGAGAACTGAAAATTTCAAATATATTTGGCACACGTTTCAATCGAAAATGTTTATTTATCCTTTTGGTGTGCTGTGTTATGTTTATTGGCTAAAGAAAATGTTCCAAGAGACTAACTTATCAATTTGCAACTGGGTGCCTGTCTCTTTTCTTCTGCTTGTCTGTTTTTGAAAGTTTAGGTACCCGTATTCTAACAGCTGTTTATGTGGACAGGACAGGATTCCTGCACATATAAATAGAGTGGCAGCGTTGAGGCATAATTGACTACATCAAGTTTGAGATATATTCATTTCAATATTTTCTTTTCTTATACTTGAGGTAGTGCTCAATGAAGAGCTATTTATTGCTGCTTGTACCCATGTACTTGTATGAGGCCTTACATGGTTTGGCTGCTTCAGTATTTTAGGAGTCAATCCACCCTAGTGGCTGTGGAATCTGTTGAATGAATAATCATATTTTGACACGAGAGCAATTAAATTTCCTAGTCACAGCTGACTAGCATATTAATTTTTATGTTGATACGTGATTTTATTATATACCATGTATCCATGATGGAGTTTTAGATAATTGAGAACTTGCCGCCTACTATGCTTAGTGGAAGCTCGCTTGAATTCCGTTTGGAAGCTAATAGTTTGTCATCCGTGTAATGAATTCATTTTCATTCCAATATAATAGAACGTACTGCTAATCTATTGTGGTTGAAGGTAATTTTCTTTTGAGTCATGCTATTAAAACTATACAACTATTTTGAACAACTTTTTGAACAAATACACCATGGTTAAAATTATAAAATTATCCGAAGATTATTTTTCAACCTAATGATTAAAATTAGAATTACCGTCTCACTAGAACCGAGTGGATGATACTTATCTATGAAGTTGTATACTTGAATTACTTTAATCTCTAAGGTTAATAAATAAAATTATCAATCTCCATAATTATAAAATATGATTTAATTTGTCCTTTTAAATATAATTGAATTATAGTAGTCTTGCAAAAATTAATTTTAGAGACGGATTTAATTTAATTATATTTTAGTGATTAATTTAACTAACATTTGCAATTATGGCTACTACAAGTTAATTTTTTTAATTTTAAGAAACAAAATGATCCAAGCGTGGATTTACTCGCGTAGTCAAAGTAAAAAATCTCATCAACTCTCAACTCTAGCAACATTCTTAATTTTTAGAAATGATTTGTGTACACTCAATTTACATTCATCTGTATATACATCCTTCAATTATACGTAATTAAATATCAAGATGCGTATTCTGTATAGTTTCCAAAATTATAAACAAAGTGCGCCCAATCCCGAATTCGTTTCCGTTATCGTTTTCCATCATCGACATCCTCGTCATCCTTGTTTTATCACTTTTATCCTCGTCGTCCTTTCATCCTCCTTATCCTCCTTATCCCCATCCTCCTATCATGTGAAAATTGATTAAAATGAAATTAAGATGATAAAATGTTGGTTTTCTTTCAAAATGGATGAGGTTTACCTTTAACAATGATGGTTTATTTGTTACATATGCTTGAGTGGACAATTACTTGTGAAATATTATACTTGTGAACATTAGTATCTAATGAATTCTGGAATGTATAGTCCATGTAAAGGTTTGGAAACATAAGCGAATAATGTTTGTACATTTTATTAGATAAAGTTTGTGCACAGATGCTTATAAAGTTTGTGCATCAAAGAGTCTAATGATTTTGTATGATCTATGTAAAGGTTTGTGACCATAAACGAGTAATATTTGTGCATTCTACTATATAAAGTTTGTGTATCAAAGAGTCTAATGAATTTTTGAACGCATGGTCCACATAAAGATTTATGAACATAAGCGAGTAATGTTTGTGCATTTTACTACATAAAGTTTGTTCACAAATGCTTCTAAAGTTTGTGTATCCAATAGTCTAATGAATTATAGAATGTATGGTTCATATAAAGGTTTGTGCGCATAAGCAAATAATGTTTGTGCACATATGCTGATAAAGTTTATGCACGCACGTGTGCTGTAACAACCCGACTTTTTCCTTTAATTAAAATGCTATTTAAGGCAAAATTAAAAATATAAAAAGGAAAGATAAAATGAACTAAAAAAAAATTTAAATATTAATTTTATTTCTGTAATATTAGTTAAAAATAATTCTTTGACGATCTCGTGACGTCCGACGACGTTCGGGTCGAAATTAGGATTTTATTGTAATTTCTTTATGACTCATAGAAGCCTGTAAAATATATTAACATGAAATTAAATGTAAGAATAGTTCATCTAAGGTTTTAATATTAACAAGAATAATTAATAAGTCATAACGGTATGCCCGGAATATTTTTAGGACGTCTGGACATAAACAATTAATGAACAAACATAACCTAAAATACCCTAAGGGCAAAATAGGAAATACACATAGTCTAAACCCCCTAAATCACCCACGGCCAGCCCTTCCCCATGCCAAGCCCGAAATTTTCATCTCCCAAAACACACCAAAACTAATTCATTTCTTCTTCCTAAGTTTCAAGACTTATGCTTCTAAATCCATCAAGCTTAATCATCATCCTTTGTTCTTCATCATCTTAAATCACTCTCAAATCACTCAAGGAAGCAAGCTAGCATCAAGGCTAGAAAGCCTCTTCAAGTGGAAGCCAAGAATCCAAGGTTCCAAACCCTAAATCTCCATAACCTAGGGTTTTATGCTTTCTTGACAAAGAAACTCAAGGAAGCTTCAAGTTCATCTTTTCATCATTCTAATTCCTTTCTAAGCATCCAAGGGAGACTAAGAAGAGTTGTTGGTGAGTTTCCATCCCTTGGTACAAAGCCAAGTTTCCATAATCCATCTTTACCCTAATTATGCTAAGATGTCATTTTAGGTTAAGGAGTTCTCAAGCAAACAAGCAAGGCTTGATTTCATCTTTTCCAAGCATTAACAAGCTCTTGAGGAAGTGGGTAACCCTAGTTCCTCATCTCTTTGATGATGGATGAGTGTTGTATGCTTGTGTGTTTATGTATGTGAATTATGAGATTATGGACATAAATGCTAGAAATGATGTTAGGACTTAGGAAGATAATTCTGAAAGGTCTTGTGACCTGGATTAGATGTGATTATTATGCTTGAATCATGTGTGAGACTCATGTAGGGTGCCATGGAAGAGAAGGGAAGAAAATGGAAGAGAATGGCAATTCGGTTTGCATGTCTCGAACAGGGGTCGCTGAGCGACGCCTCAGGCACCGCTGAGCGAGACATGACTTACGTGGAAAGGTGAAAAGATATTTTTAAATTAAGGCGGTGGAAGAAGGCTCGAGAAAGTTTAGTCGCTGAGCGATAAGGTTGGTACCGCTGAGCGATGCAACCTTTATCGCTAAGCGCCAAGGTCCAAACCGCTGAGCGAACCTCAGTTTTCGCTGAGCGGCTTGAGACTAAGAAAAGCTGATGGTACCCTCTTGAGGCTCATAGTATGGTATTTGATGCTGTATGATGATTGATGGCTGAATTGTATGCACGTATATGCTGTATGTTATGAATTAAGATGGAATATGCATGTTATTGGTAAATTATGTTGAAATATGTGATATGCCATGTACTCTGAGACACCTAGTTAAAGATATGATAATTAACTCTGAAATAAGGAAAGATGCTGAAATGAACCATAGGGAACAAGTATGCCATGCTGCAGGTACAAAATGCTGAATTACTGCTGAACTGCTGAATCAGGGCCAATGCCCAATACTGCTGAACTAGGGCCAATGCCCATACTGCTGAAACATGGCTATATGCCACATACTGAAAAGGGCTAAATGCCCCAATACTGAAATTGGCTATATGCCACATGCTGCTGAGGCCGTGATCACGAGAGCCAGATAACAAGCCCATTTCAGTAGGTCGGATAGACATACTGAAGATGGAAGCCCGCCACAGGTGGTGTCGAGATGGCATACCTGGAGGTGTGCGGTTACCACGCCTATGCATTGTCGTACGGGGGCAAGCTTAGGTGGGGGTACAATACCAGCCCACTGTCGAGGGGTCCCTAGGGGCACACGGCAGGTGGAAGCCCACCGCAGTAAGGTCAGGACAGTGTCGGCCTATACTGAGGGTGTGAGGTTATTCCGTCATACTAGTGTCAACAGAGGACATTATTATGGTGGGAATAACACCTATGCTGTTATACTGCTGTATTCTGCTGCACTGCTGTATTCTGTTATGCTGTTAAATGCTGTTACTCTGTTACATTCTGCTGGACATGTTATGCTGCTCATTCTGTCATGGTTATGTTGATGATTCTGTGATATGTATTCTGCTGAATTCTGTTATGTTTATATTCTGCTGAATTCTGTTATGTCTGTATTCTGCTGAATTCTGCTATGTCTGTATTGGATGATGTGATGTTTATTCTGATGACTCGGTTATGCTGAATGTATTCTGATTACATGCCGTTATTCAATTCAATTTCTGCTGTTATGCCGTACCGTCAAGAGCACGCTCGAGACGGTTAAGTATATTCACGAACTGTTAATCAGCACGAGAATGTAGTAAGCAAGAATAGTTCCCATGTCACATGTTAATGCTGCTAAAGCCGTTCAGATAGGCAAGATAATAAATAGTAGGCTGATTAGTATGTATGTTCACTAGAGATCTCTGAGCGGCCTGAAGTCCGACATAATCTGATGTACGACTCAGGAACTAAGGTTATTTCCACTGAGAACCTACCGTTCTCATTCCCCACTGTTTTATGACTTCAGGTACAGAAGAGGATGAATCATATTTTGAGGATGCAGAAGAGCCGCCAGATGAGCCATGAGCGGCTAGGAGATAGATAGAGGGTTATGTTTTGCCAAGGGCTTACTGAGTAGCATTCCAGTAGTCCTTGTGTTTTGATGCTGTATATGCTGGATTATGTATTTGATGTTTTGATCTATGTACATATTATGTATACAGTGATATGACTTTGTATGGTGGACCCACTGAGTGTATATTATATGTTCTATTTCTCATTATGCTATCCGCTTTGTTATTATATTTGTTTATTCCAAACGCATGGCTCTATTTTATTATTAATGTGATACAAGTACAAGTTTAAAACGGGTCCTTATTTTATGAGCAATGACTACTTTCAAAAGATAACTATGGACTAAGGTATTCCGACCAAGTAGACAACAACCTAGTGAGCTTTGTTTACTACGTACGGGTAAACAGTTAGCTAGGGTGTTTCATGTGCACGCGCGTTTAAGTGTGGAGTGGGGATCCGTGCATGAGTGAGTATTTGTAGTGGGCCTAAATGTTTTTAACATGAAGTAGATGTATGGTGAATGAAAATATGGCGTGCATGTAACACTACTATTTAATTTTTTCATTTAAAAAAAAATAAACTAGAATATTTTGACTTACACAAAGCGTAGATTTAGAAGGTGCTGACTCTAGTGACAGAAAAATAAGGTGCTGTTTTCTTTTCTTTATTTCCTCGAAATTTTTCAGCTGCCAAGGATGATAAATTAATAATTATGACAATAATAGAAATTTGAGGACCACATATACAAGTAGAGAACACATAATGCAAAAGGAAAGCCCATGGCCCCCAAAACTATATGAAAATAAAATAAAAAATGGATCGAAACTGAAAAGTGAAAGCATATAATTAATAGCTGCATTTGCAATGGCCATGAGCTCACAAACAGCACCATCTCATGTGTTGTTGTCCATTACTACTTTCTTAAATTCATCTCCGCTAAAATCCTTTCTTGTTAAACCTCCATTGAAGCTCTCACCACATTTTACGCCTCAGAATGCCACTGTCCTCAGAGGAACAAACCATTACCTTGTTAAATTTCCCAGACAAACAACAAGAAGAACCAGAGCAACCCTTGATGACATTGAAAGAGAGCAACCTTCCACAAACCCACTTCTTGTTGAGGACGAGAAGCCCAAAAAGGTAAGCTTTTTTCCTTCCCATTCATTTGGGTTCCCGCTAATTCTTCAAAGTTTTTTTCTTTTTTGGTTTCTTAGAAGACAAAGGGATGGTTAAGATGCTAAATTTTGACTATTTTGCGTAGCTTTCCTTGTTTAATCTGTTTTGATTTGAAATTTAGTTCAATTTTATATGCATATTTGCTTAGGAAGTGGAGGAAAGTGTGAAAGTGCTAAAAGATGCAGCCAAGACAAGAAAAGTGGCAGCCGAGGAAGTTCTCTCTGCACTGTCTGTCCTTGAGAAAGCAAAAATTGATCCTTCTGGTTTTTTTGAAACCCTCGGCGGAAAGGAATCCCCTGGGAGGACCTGGATGCTGATTTTTACTGCTGAGGTTAACCATATGTTTCTATCTCCTTCTTGTATGTTTGGTCATTGTTCTTCTTTTGGCTATAATCCTGTTTCATGTTTTGCATGCTTGTAGTTGTGAGTTAGCTACCTTTGTCAATTAATGCTTACCAAATGCAATAATTTTGTGCTGAATTTCAGAAACAATTAAAAGGTGGTCGATATTTTCCACTCACAGCTGTTCAGAGGTTTGATGCTGCTGTAAGTCTCTTTTATATGATCCTATCTATATTTCATTCCTTATGCTAGCTAGGTCAATATTCATCGTCAGTGTTTTAAGAAGCTTCCAATGTTCTTTGTTGTTGAGTTTTGAACTGAAGGTGTTTCTAGCTGAAAAAGCAAGAGGGGTGATGATACAAGAAATATTTGTTGAATGTTAAGATATGGTGCTAAAGATTAAAGTGTTTTTATTTTTATTTTGGGAGAGTAGTTCCTATTTTCAAACCGTTGTGGAACTTCACCCAAAATCATGTGAATTGGCTTTTCATAAACACTTGATGGATAAGCTGTGTCTTTGGACATGATAGGTAAGCTGTTTCGTTGGACATGATTGTCAGATATTATTGTTCTATCCTCCATGAACTTATTTCCAGATATCAAGCGTTAATCCTGCACTTATGAAATTATTTGCTTATGTCTAATTCAAGCACATTTATATTTTGTGTCTAAGTTTTTAAAAGCATATGTATGTCAAGCACTGCAGGTTGCACCATTTGATGTCTTAAATCTTAAATATTAAAATTGCACATATGAGCCTCTACAGGCAATGACAATACTAACTTGTATCCTTGTAGAGCAACCAATTTCCATTCCCTTTCTTAGTTAGGGAGCTAATTCAACTTAAACAGTAAAATAATAGTTTTCAGTTTATTGACAAGAGAGAACTGTCAATACAAAACTGTCAAAACATTGTATTGAATGTTGCGTAACAGCAGGTAATATCATCTTAATCTAAGGTTCTGATGATTCAGGCAAAAATCAACTGTTAATAAGAGATCTCAGATGTTACCTGTGAGGACCTTTGTCAGATCATGTGTGTCCATTTCATTCTGGAAAGACTGTTTTTGCATCTGAGTTAACAAGGCTTTTCTAAAATATTTTTATCAATTTGCCTCATGCAAGCAAGCTCATTTTGCTGTTTGTTTCATTTTGTAAAAGTTGCACATGCCGAATCATCAAATTATCTCTAAAATATCTTTAGAGAAAAGCTTGGCTAGTTTTGTGGATTGCTTCTGTGTAAATTAGGATATTAAATTATCTTTATGAATTGTCAGGCAAAGAGGATCGAAAATGGTGTATATCTAGGACCCATTGGACAATTAACATTTGAAGGCCGACTTTCATGGAAAAAGCGAATACTGGCTTTCATTTTTGAGAATCTTCGAATCAAAGTTGGTCCTTTGAAACCCCTACAGATCAGCCTAGGGAAAAAGGAAGACAAGGAACCAAGTACCAAGGATCCTTTTTTCATCTGGTTTTATGTTGATGAGGAAATAGCTGTTGCCCGAGGCAGAAGTGGAGGGACTGCATTTTGGTGTCGGTGTCAGCGTGTCATCACTTGATTCTTTTTAGCTCCATTTTAAGCTTCTTCCCTTTCCTCCTTCTTCTGCTTCTGAGTTCTGACGTGGAATGGGAAGATTCATGTAGCTAATTTGTAAGCAGTTGAATTTGAGGTTGAGTCAAACTTTGTACTAATTATGTAGATAGTTGTAGACATAAATTCCAGGAAACTGAATTATATACTTAAAATTGAAGTTGTTTCATGATATTTTCATTATGGTAGATCACCGATAAGGAAAATCTGGTTGGGGTAGGCAAAACGGGTTTGATCCAATGGACTTACCTGTTTTTTACCGGGCCATTTTCCCGGTGAGTTATTTTAACTTGTTCTATATAACCTCATGGATTGTGGTTGGACTAGACAGGTTGACCCATAGGGTCTTTTTTCATTTTTAAATAGTTTTTTGGTGACTGGCTAGGTGGATTAATTTCAAACTTCTGGTTTGTTCTCTGAATTGTATGCTTCAGAAGTCGTTTCATTCAAAGAAGTTTTATTCAATGTTTCTGGTGAAAGTCTTATGTAGTAGTCATGCTTGTGTTAGGTTTCATTTAAAGAAGTTTTATTCAATGCCTATGGTGAAAGTGAGATTAAGATTTTGATGGTTTTATTCAATGTTTTTGGTGATAGGATGTTATGCCCTTGAAAAATCTATTTAGCCGACTCTACTAAATGGAACAAGATCTAGTTGTAGTTGCTTCTCTTGTTCTTGTGAATTTTGTCGATGGTGATAATATTCTCTTTTGTTTGATTATCACTTGTCAATCAATAATGCAAATGCCTTATGATGTTGTCATACTTACCTTCCCATGTCAGCAGCAAAAGAAAACTCAACAATGCTACATATATTTGTGTTGCACCATTACAGAAAAAGATATATACGAGCCTGATTGTCCCTAAATGGATGCTTATTGTGTTTGCCGCTTAAACTGCTTAATTGTCATGTTTCTTCTGTCTTACTGATTCAGTAAGACTGTTCTGAGGTTTTGCACAATGAAGACTCTTGGACCGTTATCAATATTGTCTCAGAATGAGAATTTAGTTTTACAGCATCATCTTGTTCTTGAATTTCTACATTAGAACATAATAATGCGTATCTGTTGTTGCCGTTGAAATTGTGAATTTGGTTTCATTGCTTGTTGAAACATAATGTGGATGGAGTTTTCTTTCTTTCTTTCTTTCTTTTCTTGTTTTATGTTTTTTGGACTTGAAGGGTGCAGAAAAATGGCAAAATGTTTGAAAAGCTTAAGACAGATTAGGTTTTTTATCTTTCAAAATGACATTTCGTCACATGGCAAACCTCCATTGACAGATTTTAGTTGGGAACAACTGCCCTTCTTCAGAGACTAGAAAGGATATCTGCTGCATACACAATTCTTGTGTACACGCAAATATTCTATCGATAATAAAAACATTGATAAAAACATGTAACTTCTGAACAATTTGTACTTACGTTTAATCCAACCAAAGCAATGACAAATATGAACTGAGACAGAAAAGTAAAGAACATAAAAGGGGCAGAAACAATGAGGGTTACTTGGACTCTTCTAAAGCTAATCTATCCCTCTATTGATCAAATCTCATACCTCCCATTTATAACAGAAATTTTATTGGTTTTTACAAAAACAACAAAAAATGACATGACATATACACAATTCTTATTTTCATATATAAATCTGCATAAATGGTTTAGGTGGCTGATATGGCTCAGAAGAATCTCTCACTTGGACCTGCAGGTTGCTGTTGAACTCTCTCTCAGACATGAATGCAAGACAATCAGAATATCATGACTTCTGGATTACCTTGCCTGCAATAAGCAACAATAGAATGAACTTGCTAATTACTATACAATTTTGACATTTGGATTTCTCATGGTTTTTAGCCACATGTCAGCTACAATTCGTGAGGAAATGCTCCATAACAGGTCTTGCCCCTTTGTCAATGCTTGCTTCCCTTTCTTTCCTGCCTTTCCTAACCCATATGCAACTAACCATTGCATTGCAGTTAGTCTCTGTCTCTCACTGTCCCATGTGTTCTTCTTTGTGGCACTCCTCACCTTGAAACCTCCCACATGCATGCTCATTAGTTTGAACTTCTTCTCGCCCCCATCGTCATAACCCTTTGCATCAGCATGTGTTGCATGAATAAGTACTATCACAGGGCCTCCAACTGCTTCATAGCGTCTCAGTGGATCCCGCAACTGGACAACCAAAATCAGTGTGACTTTTTCTCGTTCACTATCAGAACTTGCAGTGTCTTTGTCGTAGCTTTGGTCTTTGATCCAATCCTCAAGTGAGGTAGCAGAAGCCAAAAGATCTTTCCCACTGTCCCCTTTCTTTGAGCTGAGTGCAGAAACATCAAATGGAGCTTCTTCTTCAGCCATGTCAGCTTGAATTTTCAATGCTTCAACTGTCATGGACTCAATCTTCTGCATTGCAAATGTGAGAAGTTTCTCTGCGGCAAGTGGTTCTTCATCAACATTCCAAAGTCCAGTTGATATTCGCTCTTTCCTTCCTGCACTCATAGCATTTGACATGCTTTTCAGGGAAGAAACTATGCGAGCAGCGCTGGAACTTGCTCCCTCCTTGTTCCTACCATGTATGATGGCAGAAGCAATGCCTTCAAAAGCAATCTGTTCTGCAGTTTTTCCTATCAGTTCATCTATGGGCATCAAGGACAAAACTTGAGAGCTGAGTTCATCAAGACCAATGCCAGCCAGTTTTTGAAATAACTCAAACCCATTCGCGGCTTGATGTGGCGGCAACACAAAAGGCTTTGAAATCTGCATAGCTAGCTTTGGGGTGTCTTTCCTACTCACATCAATATCTAAAGGATTCATGGAAGCCAAGTAGCCTCCATCCTTTGTTTGAACTATGCTACCCAAGCCCTTTCCAAGATCAGGAAGATACACCTTGGATTCTCCATCTGCAGAAGAATCCTTCCGAACTTCGAGTTGTAAAGGTGGAATTTCAGGTTGATTTAATAAGTACCCTCCGCTGTCTTGATCCTCGAGCATCTGAAGAAACTCCCTCGTCACAGTTTCTTCATCTGCATCTAGCCTTTGTGACTCTGTCTCGTCCTCTATTTTCATATCATCATCTCCCATCATAGATTCAAGAGCTTTTATCTGCTGTGCAATTGAATCAAGCTCACTCAATCTAGTGAGGTGCAAGTGATCATGCACTACTTCCTTGACAACCTCACTTGAAGTTGATTTCACTTCTGCAGATTTCTCAGATTCCACTTCGTCTTCTTCCTCCTTCTCTTGAACCTCAACCCCTTTGTCAACAACCTCGAAATCAGGAAGATCGAAATCCTCTGCCTTTTCTTTGGGCTCTTCAGGTTTCTGGGCGGAGAGAGAGGAATCCTGAACTGGGTTTGGGTCATCAAGATTCAGCTCATCCATCCCTTGAATATTTTCTGACATTCCTGGTTGTGAAGGAGTCCATGCTTCATTTCTGCTTGTCAGTCTGGGACTAGGCATGCTGAAGGATAACTTCGATTGTTTGCGAGCAAAAGATGAGAAATTTTTCAACTTGCTGGAGCTGGACTTTGAATTCTCCATTTGATTATTATATATCTCAACTCCTCCATCTTTCTCCATGATCTGGAAACCCAGTTTGAGAACAAGTTCTCCTCCTTTTGCCTTCCCAAATAAGCTGAAGCTTGTGTCCCATTGCCGAACTCGCGTGCCTTGTTGGTTTTTCTCAATGGAATCTTTAATCAAATCGCTCAAATCCACAGAGCTTCTTCCAAAATCAAGCTCCTTAGCATCAACTGCAAAAAGGTATATCCAAAAAGGGCGTGGCTCAAACTTAATCTGCTTTCCACTGCCTTGGTTGGTATAAACATGGCACCTGATGAAAAGGGTCTCTTCGAAATCTGCAGCTCCTTGTGAAACCCGTGATGGCATTGTCTTCACAGCACCATCCTTGGTCTCTTTCTTCCTAACACATACGGAGAGCCTAAGCCCATTCATGGAAGAAGGAAGGCCTTGTGCGGCGACCACTTCAACAGAAAACAAACAGCTCAGTTTCTGCATTCCAATATGAGACAGAGCCCGGATAGGCTTCCAGCTCCAGATTCCTTTCTTGTCACCCGAAGTTGATGTGTCATCCAGCTTTCTGATTTCTGGCTGAGTGACTGGTGCCTTGACATCATCATCAAGCTTTGGCCTTGATCGCCACGGGGACAAGGACATGCGACGGGTTCGAGATTTTGCACTGGGTTTATCATCAACCTTAGCAGCGTCAGTGTCATCTTCAGCAGATGGAACAGGAGGAACTGAAGTTCGTGGCAGGACAAGGGAAGCTGTCCTTCGAGCTGTGGTGGCGGTGTGTGTTTTGTAAAGGGATTCACTCAGAGCCTCTAGTTCTTCGAGGATCTGTGCATTGGGATTGCTCTTTGCAGAGAGTTCGGATGCCATCCCTAGAGTGGATGAAGAAGAAGATGCTGCTAGAAGGAATGGTGATGATGATGATGTTTGGGACAAGATAGAAGATAAGATAGATGGTTCACATGGTTGGAAGCTGGAACAATTGGTGGTCCTTTCTGAACCATGAAAATGTGATGAACTAGATTTTGTGGTGGATAGAAGATGAATGGTGGCGTTGCATTTTGGCTTGGTGATTAAGACAAATTTGAAAATGGATATTTGGATAGACAAGCTGGTCCCAGAGAATTGAAAGCTGTCTTACCCTATGTTGTTTGTTAGTGGTAAGTGGTGAGTGGTGAGTGCAACCTCCTTGTTTTTTCTCCTAAATTCGTTAAGAAGTTGAGAAAGTCTGTCTGCTCCATTGAAATAAATTCAGGTAAAGGACGGTAACAGCAGAAATTGTTCTTTCTGCGGAAATACTGTTTTTTGTGTTTTTTTTTAAAGGAGGAATCTTAAATCAACCACCGTTGTATCTTCCCATAAAAAGGAAAATAATTTGAACTCATGGACCTAACGTTTGTATATTCGCTCACGAAAGATTGCTGTGTGAGTCCATGGCAAGTTGATGCATCATCATGCATGGGTAAAGAACGTGCTATTCGTTTCTCAAACTAAGAAACCATTGTTCTTATTATTGGAAAATTCTCGTATAGAAACACGTTTAACAACTCATCCATATCCATGAGCACACCCACATAGAAGTTAGTGGGATTATGAATGTGTGAGTTTGTCTTAGAGGTAGTGAAACTTATTTTTATGTGAGTGTATCCAAAGATGAGTTGTTAAATTTGTTTTCGTGCAAGAATTTCTCCTTATTATTATATTTCACATGCTTATTAGTCATATAAAATAATTAAATGACTAGGCTCATGAGAATAAAATAATATTCTAACAAAATTTAGCTTCACCCATCATATGAAAAAACCTTGTATTGCAAGGAAGAATAAAACGTCAATTTATTATTAACGTAAGAAGTGACTTCTCTTGTTTATGAAACGACGTCGTTTTGCATGTTGTAAAACGACGTTGTTTGGAAGTGCTAATGTGTGTGTTGTGATTAGGAGAGCGGGCGAGTTAACGACCACATGTGCAACTGTTACGTTGCATGGAGACAGAGGGATAAACGTGGGAAACAATAAAAAAATTCAAAAATCTATGAGATGTTTTTTGGTTCAAGGACCAATATGAGCATCGCGAAGAAGTTCAATAACTTACCTGATTATTTCCCCTTAAATCTATTATATATGATTTTAAGAAGCATTTTTTCCGTAATGTTAATAACTGATAAGGGTAAATTAGGAATAAACGATTGTGGCTAAGTAGACGGTTGAACCTTGCTAATCGATTTGAGAAGTGTGGCTAAATTCATTTAAAAATTGTTGTTGTCTTGTTGAATACTTAATTGCATTTTGCCATATTCCCAGAGCGCGGTTAAATGTAATTTGCGCCACAGACCCTGTTGAACAAGGTGCACATTAGACAACTCATACCAATATTGTGGAACACTCTCGTTCTCCATTTTTCAGTTCTTCAACGTTTCATGATTCAACGGCTTTACTCTAGGAACCTTTTTTTTTATATTTATTTATTTATTTTTTTCACTTGTACCCTTTTTCTGATAAAACCCTAATATGCTCTCAATGAACCTCTCGTAAATTCTCAAATGTTTAGCTGAAATTAGTATCAGGAACAAAAATGGAAGACATGGATCCGTCAAAGAAAGTAGCCGACAGATATCTGAAGCGTGAAGTCCTTGGTGAAGGTACCTACGGAATCGTATACAAAGCCATTGATACCCACGTAATTCCCCACAACTGTCAAAATTATTGGTTTTTTTTTTTTTTTTTTCCTGTGTACAAGGATTTATTATGGTTTTTTCTGGGTTTTGTGAATTGGGTCTTCTTTTCCATTCGGTGCTGAAAGAAAAATATGAATCAGAGGAAAATACATATTCGTACAGGAAGCATGCATTCATTTGCTTTGATGCTTTTCTTCGAGGTTGAGGGAGAGATTCAGCCATTTTGCTTATGTGTCAACATTTAATTGGGTTTTAGTGGCAAAACTCTTTTGCACTGATAGTGCATTGAAATTAAACTCTTTTGATTTAGGGAGTTTGTTTCTTCAACAATTTGCTCAAGATTTTTATAACCAAGTTATGTTTGCTTCCTATAATTATTTAGAGATAGTCATATGTGGTGGGTCATTTGAGAAATTGGTTCATACTTTTTGTTTAGTGGTCTTGAGATGAGAGTGAAGGGGAGGGCAACTTGAATCTTTCTAAGTAGTTTCAGCAAGGTTTTGGTAAACTTTCTACTTGCTTAATGAACTAGCCTTTTATTCAATAATGGAAATGACTACTGTTATCACATGAGGTCTTATTATAAAGATGAATCTATTGCATTGACAGACAGGACAGACAGTTGCAATTAAGAAAATTCGGCTTGGCAAGCAAAAAGAAGGGGTAAATTTTACGGCCCTTCGAGAAATTAAACTGCTTAAAGAGCTCAAAGATCCAAATATCATTGAGTTGATTGATGCATTCCCACATAAAGGGAATCTGCATCTTGTGTTTGAATTCATGGAGACAGACCTTGAAGCCGTCATACGAGATCGCAATATTTTTCTTTCACCGGCTGATACAAAATCTTACCTTCAAATGACACTAAAAGGTCTTGCTTTTTGCCACAAGAAATGGGTTTTGCACAGGTAGAGTATGATATGGTTTTGGTTGTGACAAATTTATTAGTTGCTTGTAGTGCTGAGCTCAAAATTCTGCTTATATATTTTCAGGGATATGAAGCCAAATAATTTGTTGATAGGATCTAATGGGCAGCTCAAACTTGCAGATTTTGGTTTAGCTCGGTTATTTGGAAGTCCAGATAGAAGGTTCACTCATCAGGTTTGCTTCTTCATGTATACTGGTGCGTGGATCCCTTTGAGCATGTGGGTGTTAGTATGATACTATGATAGGAACTGATTTGTACTGATAATAACAATGAAGACTATTTACCAAAAAAAAACAGGTAACAATGGAGACTAACTACGTGCAAGAACAGAAAAGTGCAGAAAATGAAAGATAACTAGAGAACTACAGATGCACATAGCCTCTACCCTAATCCCTAGTTTCCTCTCAATTCATGCCCCCATTCCATGACCTGCTCTTCCTTCTTATATTCTCTGCTTTCCACAACCAAATTCCGCCTTCTCCAACTTCTCCTAGCCAGCTTAGCATTTGGTTATGCTTGTCAACAGTATTCCCACTTTGTACTTACATCCATAGGTCGAACTTGGTACTTTGACTTAGAGGCCTTTGACAATGAGCTTATTTTTCTATTTAATACTACTCAGCTTTCCAAATAAATCGTGAATTTAAAACTCAAATCCTTCTGTTGATAATCCTTCTTGCCACAAATTTCTTTTGCGGTAAAAGTAGCAAAGTTTCCTAAGATGTTGATGGTTAGAATTTGCAAAGATTGGAAGAGGATGTACCCTTGAATTTATTATAGTTAGGTTTGACCTACATCAAGATTTAGTTTGAACTTACAAGAAATCATTGGCTGCATTTCATGGATGTTTCCTTGAATTCTTTTTATCATTATTTCCCATTGTATATTGCCTTCAAAAGAGGGTGTAATCTGGTGGCTTGGAGCAATGGTAAGATTGTTGCCTTGTGATATGGTGGCCGTTGGTTCTACTAATGATACTTTGCTCTTAGGCGTAGTCCTCATACTAAAGAAGGTACAAATCTCATTATCTAGACTGCCTAGTTATTTCTCTTTCCGAATTGGGAAATGGGAAGAAATTTGGAGGCCAAAACAGTGGAGCATTGAGGTGGACACATACTGAATTCTGATGCATGTTTTGTAGGGTTGTGGTTCTCTAGGATAATTGTGTATTGTGGTGACTACAATAATAGGGTACAGTATGTCAAACCCATATGTCAAACCAGTTAAGAAGAACTCCTATGGCATAAACTTTTGGCATGTCTTCCTTAAAAATAGTTCTTTCTTTTAGAAGTCAGTTTCCTGATTTTTATTGAACATGATTTGTTTTACTTACATCTATATGTTTGTGTTTTGCACTTTCTTTTAGTGGATCAACATTACGTACACTTGACACTTATGCTTATTATACATGTATAGGTATTCGCTCGGTGGTATAGATCTCCTGAGCTATTATTTGGTTCGAAGCAATATGGTTCAGGGGTTGATGTTTGGGCTGCAGCTTGTATATTTGCTGAACTTCTTCTTCGTCGACCCTTTCTGCAGGTAAAAAAGATTGTCGCAGTGACAAGGTTATGTTTTATTTTTTGTGTGGAAAGAATTGACGTTCTGGAGTACCCTGAGTTGAACATTTATTATAAAAAGGGCAACCTAGTGGACGAGGTTCCCACCTGATGGGTTTAGGGAGGGTAAATGTGTGTAGTCTTGGTAAATGTGCACAGTCTCCATTAGCAGTGAGGCTGTTTCCAACCTTATTTTTTCACTGAGGCTCACCCTCCATTTAACTTTATCAACTAGTTTAAATTGGAGTCTGAATAAATTATTCAAAGCTGTATCAACTGGGACTTGCTCAGAAGCTATTGGATATGGTGCTTGTAGACATTATTGGCTATTAATGTAGATTCTATGTTATCCCTGCTCTATATATGATTACCAGCCTGTTTTATTATGCAGCTTCCTTGAGTGTAGATTGAATTCATTGCATTGGTTGATTTTATTCATTTGTTTCTGTGTTGGTGACCCCAGGTGGATTGTGGTTTTCTTTTTTAATATTTTTTTATAAATTTTTTATGAGCATCACGATGGAGGCCCCATGGTCGATCTCTAACCGTGGCAGCCTTTCTTTCGCTGATGTCATCAGTAAATATTTTTCTTTTTTATGATAATAATTAAGCATGTTGTTTCCGGTCTTCTTCATCAGTTTGTTTTATCATATGACAGGGTTCAAGTGATATTGATCAATTAGGAAAGATTTTTGCAGCGTTTGGAACTCCAACACCTTCTCAGTGGCCTGATATGGTATACCTTCCAGATTATGTGGAATACCAATATGCTCCTGCCCCCCCTTTGCGTTCTTTGTTTCCAATGGCAAGTGAGGATGCTTTAGATCTGTTGTCAAAGATGTTTACATATGATCCAAAAGCTAGAATTTCAGTGCAGCAGGCACTAGAGCACAGGTATGTGCCTTTAACTTCCATTAATACATCAATAAATTTCTTTTCTCCCTAATTTAATCCCTCTTCCTCTTTAGGTACTTCACTTCTGCTCCTCTACCCTCAGATCCGGAAAAGCTCCCTAGACCTGCCCCCAAGAAGGAATCCAGGGCTTCTGATTTCAATGTGCAAGAAGGTCCCACTGTATTATCGCCTCCAAGAAAGTCGAGGAGAGTGATGCCTGGACGTAATGGGTTTGAAGGAAATTATTTGCAAGGAGATAAGGTTGATGGGAATTTTGGTGATTTCAAACACACAGTTGGTGATAATACAGGCAAGAATCAATCAGCTCCAATGTCAGTAGATTTTTCTATCTTTGGATTAAAACCTCCAAATAGACCTACAATTAACAGGTAAAAACAGTATTGAACCATGTTATGGATGCTGGTAGAAGAAAATAATCCAGGTTACAGAAGCATTTTATGACATGTCATTTATAGGATGTTGTAGTGGATTTTTTTTATTTGCCATGATGAAACTGTAATATGCTAATACAATAAGTAATAGTATACTTATGCCAACACGATATGCTATGACATGTTCCTGTGTTTTAATATCCTAAACTTGAAACTTTGAAAGAATGAGCCAGATGTTGCGTATCTTCTAGTTTCTGCTTGTAAGTTATGTTATTTAATTTTATTTCCATCTTTTGGTCCTGCAGCACTGACAGATCACATTTAAAAAGAAAATTAGATCTCGAATTCCAACAGCCAGAATGAACATTCTATGATCGGTGCATTAGTTCAAGTACAAGGGGTGAAATGCAGTGAATCCTTGAAGGTTTCTTTGTGAGAAGCTACTATAGATATGTAGATGTTTAAAGGAAGCAGTCGCTGGAAATTTGCAGTTCGGAGACCCAAAAGTAACTACTATAGGGAAAAAAAATTGTAGTAACCACACTTTTTCTCCTGTTCATTTTTATTCCTTATGTTTACAGAGAACTTGTATACTCGAGTCCTAGGAAGACCTTTCATGGCAGATATCTACTACAGATGACATTGAGTGACTCTTTTGATGAGATGGTGACATCTATGTTGCTCAAACTTTGTAGGTTGACTGGATTCATGATTATAAGTGAACAAATAATTACTCGAATTGGTTGTCAAATTTATTTTGAACTAAATAATCATTTACAAGGTCATTTAATTATATCGTTATTATTATTATCGTCATCATTACCATTCTTATAGTTATAAAGGGCAACACATTGCGCCGACCTCACCTTAACCATTCTTTATAGATATATCAGAAAAAAATGTTTTAAAGTCTCAGCTTATTGGTTATTGTTGGTTCAACTTCTATAAGATACGCTCGTTTGAGAATATGAGTTTGTGATTGAAATTTAAGGTCCAAGTCAACGAACAATCTTGCGATGTTGCCTTCAACTGAAGGATTCTTCGGATTTGGGGATTTCCACAGTTCATGCAATTGGTATAATAGGTGAGACTGTGCTCTCTGCTCTCGTTGAATCATCCACTCTGTCTTTAGCCTTCTTTGCCTCTTGCTCCCAATCAGTACGTATTGTAATGATCAGAAGACATGTTACTTGAACAGCAAGTGCACATACGATCCCCAGCCAAAGCCCCTATACAACATGTTAATGGAAAAGTATAATTTACATTTTCTTTTTCATGAAAACCTAAGTCAGAAAATTATGTGATACAGAAGAATGGACTTCTTTTACCTTGCCTCCTATGCGTAAGACAAAAGCGAATAAGATAGCTGATGGAATCCCAACTAAGTAGTATGATCCTAGATTAATTATAGCACCAACATTTTGCCAACCACATCCTCTAGCCGTGCCTACATTAGACTCAACAAAATGAAGATTACTCCAAATGATGATCTTCAAAGAGTGTTATACATTCTGTATTGGAAGATTCTACAGTACAACAATAAATAAAAGAAAAAGGAAGTAGGCAAAACCTGAAAGAACACATTGGAGTGCATCCAGGAAAATGGATATTGCCAGAATTGGCAACATGATTGCCACATATCTGACCACTTCTGCTTCATTACTATATGCATGGCCCCAGATATTGCGTATTACTATCATCACTGCTCCAACAATGATGCCCTCAATAATGGCCATTACAGAGACAAAATACACAGCCAAACGTGCCGCCTGGTGGTTACCAGCTCCTAGTTCATTTGAGACGCGAGTGCTGCAATTATTTTCATGCAAAAGCAAGGGACAAACATCAAAACGAAAAATAGAAAGAGGACAGAATGTTTTTTGAGTACTGGTACCTCAGAAAATTGGTCAAGTCACTGCAGAAATTTCGAAAATTCATAAAGAGCTAGTTACCTTACAGCTCCACTGAGTCCAAAGGAGATCATCCAAACAGTTGATGACGTATTCAGACTGATTAAACAAAAATTGGGTTGTAAAATTAAGACAATATTGATGAGATGACAAGTATGTGTAGCAGCTCAAAACATAAATGTAAAAATTTTGTCAAGTAGATGTTGAAATAAACTGTCAATATGATACTAACTAACCAGATAGAAAGCACTGATGTTTCTAGCTTTGGATTTGGGAGAAGGCCAGAAAGGAGAACCATCATTTCAAATGACCACGATTCCAGGCTGCTGAGGATTATGGAAACAAAATCAGGATCTCAATTTCTCAAACAAATACGCTGTGCAGTGTTGAATAAATGCAACAAAACACAAGACATATAATTGTTGGCAGGAAGTTATTAGGAGAATATAATTACCAAACCATAACAGCCGAAGGAATGGCAAGCCTCATAAAAGAGGGGATGTTATGCAATGCCTCTTTTGAAAAGCCAGTCCAAGTTTTCAAACATGAAGGAGAAAACTTGACATAGAGTATCAGAATCAGGACATTCAACCAGTAAGATATAGCATTTGCTATGGCAGCACCTCTGCTCTCTAGCCCAGATTTGAATACCATAACCCAACATATAAGAAAATGCAGCAAAGTAGTAACTCCAGAACTTAACACCATTGGAAATACAATATTTTGGGTCTGCAAGAACCTATTCAGGCACTGCAGAAGACCATAGGCAAAAAGACTTGGAATCATTAGCTGAGCATATTTTCCGGCTTCAGCAGATATTTCAGGATCTTGGCCAAGGAAAACCAGAATGGATCTTGTATTTGCCCAAATGATTGAAAGGGGTATGCTAACAATCATAAGAACAAGCATGGCTCTCTGCATGTGTATGCCTAACATACGATGCTGATTAGCCCCATATGACTGGCCACAAAGGGTATCCAATGCACTAGCCATTCCAACCTATTTCAACAAACAAACATCAGTACTGCAACGTTAGAATATGAAGGTTGTCTAGAATTGTTTTCGAGGATTTTAGTGTATCAATTTGGGGTGAAGTTTTTTCTCTATTCAAGCAGGATGAGAAAATTCCCTAATCAATGTACTACAATCCTCAGGAATTTTAAACCATGATTCAGATTCACCACTAAACTATATGATAGAAAAGTTGAAAAATATGACTTAAAAATCCCCCCAAGTATTTAACACTGATGAGCATAAATAAAGCTAAGGAAAACAGAAGTCACCAATAAGCTAAAACCGGTGACAGAGGCAAAAGAAGTAGCAATTGAAGCGCCGGAGAGAGGCAGTTGGCCGAGATGGCCGACAAACATGACAGAGATTATTTGTAGGCAGTAGTTTAGAAGACACACAGAAACCAGAGGACCTGCCAGCCATAACTGCTTCTTCCCTTCTTCAAAGATTTCGTTTCTTCTTATTGGGCCCTTGTTCTGATCAAATTTGAGGCTGCATTCCACTGTGACATGATGGCGATGTTGTTCCAAGAGAGGAGATGCTTCCTTTTCACCTTCGCTGCCCATTGTTTAATTGTCGAGTCCAACACCATGCGCGGGATATTTTATACGAAAATCACTGTCTGCCATCCATGTCACATCTTTGGATATTTACTTTAATATCCGTTTTGGGTTTTGGCTTTTCATGTCTCTCACCTAAATCAAAAATCTCTCAAATGTTATCCTCCTTAATTTTCTAGGAGTCAAAATACATTGAAAGTTTTTTTTTTATTATAGGGTTAATGTGGACATTATTAAAAAGTTTAAGAACTAATTAAGATATTCGTTCATTTATTTTCTGAAAAAAGATGTTTAAAAGCTTTATAAACATGTACACTTGTCAAAGTCTAAAACTAAAATTAATAAAATAAATCTGAAATTTTAACAAATGAATGTGTAAATTGAGAAAGTGAATAAGTTAATATAAAACTCAAATATCATGACCATTTCTCCTTTTAAAATTAGATAAATAGAGGCTCAACATTCGCAATTTTAAAAACTTATTGATATTACTTATTTCTTACACACTTTTTACAAATAAAAAATTTATTTTCTTCTAACTAAATTATATTAAAATTAATATATTTAATATCAATAAACATTAAACATATTATTTAATTTAGATAAAATAATAAAAGTTTAACATAAATTAGCCATTATATTAATCTCTAAGCAAAATCAAAATAATAAAATTATTACTTTACTTACTTATAAAAATAATAAATTAATAATATCACATATAATAAAATTATACTAATGATTGAGTTACTTATAATAAAACTTCATATAAAGAAATATTATGATAATTTTTAAATTAGAAAAGAATGAAATAACAAAGGTAGATAAATATTTATTTTAAAATACTACTAAGCATAAGATATAATAAAACTATTTAAAAAAGTTATAACAAGTAATATTGGTTAACAATAATTGAATATTAGAATACTAACATATTATAAATGAAGTAAAAGGAGAGTAATACCATCTAAAGTGAATATCTAACTTTACAATATATATTTTTTCAATAGTTAAAATCTTTTAAATAAGAATGTCATTTTAAAAGATAAGTTTGAATTACTAAAATGATAAGTGTAAACTATTTTTTATTTTATTGATATAAAATTTCTCACTTTATCTCTAAGAATTTTGCTAACACGTGTCCTAAATACACTTATTAAAAAAATATAAATAATAATTTTGTATTTAAAAAAATAAAACTCATGTTTTTAAAAGATATTCAATGTTTTAAAATCTTAAAACTTCTCTTTAATCAATGGCAAAACCGTGTCTTTAAAGTGAGATCTTGGCGTTTTCTCACTTGGAGATAAAACTAGCAAATTATCCGCAAAACCACAAACCCCACGGCCACCATCCTCCACGGCGTTGCCCAGTAACCACTGTATCCTCTCCTCCATTTTCCCCAAACACAAACCAACCAACATAAAATCAAATGGGTTTCTGTGTTATCAATCAATCAATCCCCTTCAACTCAACAAACCCCACCCCCCCCCAACCAAAAAAAAAAACAAATAAAAGCGGGCTGAAGATGAGTTTCAAGTGATAGGGTCTTGTATGGAAAATAACAGTGTGTATCACGTCGAAACGTGACAAACTTCGGTAGCTCCTGGCTGTATCACAAAATCAGCATACTCTCCGCGTTTGGGGTATTAGTATAAGCAATATTAATTATTGAACTCAACATTCTTCCTTTAGCGTAATAGTTGGTGAAATGGTTGACCCCTCAACTCTGCTTTGAGCTTTCCTTGCCTCCATGCAAAAACAGTTATGTTACATCAAAAGAAGAAAAATAGATCAGCATTAAACGCACGCTATGACGTTAAGAAATGCTTACTTCTTCCTCCCATTTAGTTCGAATAGTGATGATAATGTAAAATATCACTTGCACACAAAATGCTGCGATGATCCCCAACCACAGGCCCTGTTATTAGACAGAAAAGAAAAAGAACAAAGCTGGTAACTGCAAGCCAAAAAATAACAAGAAGAGAGTTATAATGGTTAGATGACATGTTTTACCTTGGCTTTCATGTTTACAACAAATGCTAATACAACAGAGCAAGGAACTCCTACAAGATAAAATGAGCCTAGATTCACATAGGCACCAATCTTCTGCCACCCACATCCAGCAACAATGCCTTGTACATACATTGCAGACACATCAACTGAAAGGGTAAGTTGGTGAATGACACATGTAGAACTGGAGCTCGACTCATTGTGATTATACCCTATATATGTTCCACATGAATTGAAGAGTCTATTGTTAAGCAATGACTGCTCAGATAGTTTTAGCAGGGCTTCACATGTGCAAGGTTAGATCAAGTTTAAAGTGCAAAAAATACAGACCAATCATTTAAGATTGGATTGCGTTGTGTCAGATTTGTAAGAAAAAATTTAGATAATTGAGTTACCTCAACTTGATTTAGAATGAGATAAATTGGGAAAGATAGTAGGGTTACTTTGATTGCAGTTCTTCTGATCGTGTGGTCTTGATGAATATTTGTCTTGGAGTTGATACTTTTCAGAGTTAGAGGAAATAAGATATGCAGTTAGTGTAGCGAATACCTGAAAGTGCACTTTGAATTCCGTCTAGGAAGCATGAAATGGCCAGAATGGGTGTCGTGGCTGACACTTGTCTGATTACTTGTTTATCATTGCTATAAACATGGCTCCAGATATCCCGCAGTAGAATCATGGTTGAAACTAAGAAGATGCCCTCAATGAAGGCTATAGATAACACCACGCGAACTGCTAGACTTGCAGCTTCTGGATTTCCAGCTCCCCGTTCATTGGAGACCCGTGTGCTGTGAAGTTGAAGGGTCCCATTTCAGTTACACATACTAAGATTCAATTTGATGTTAAAAGTGCTTTGATTTCTGTAAGACTGTAACACAATAAGCTCCTCAAGTACATATGGAAGCGGAGAGTTATTTGAATTTGTGAGCACAAAATACCTTACAGCAGCACTGAATCCAAAAGGGATCATCCAAGCTAGATTAAATGTATTAAGGCTGGAAACAGAGATAATAAAATTACTATACAGTCTAAACTCAAAACAATCGAGTCCCTAATAGGAGATAGGGGATACAACACGCTTGAATAAAAACGCGTGCATAAAAACATGGAAGTCTATAGTTTGGATACTGACCATATTGAAAGAACTGAAGTTTCTAATGCTGGGTTAGGAAGGAGACCTGACAAGATAACTATGAGCTCAAATGTCCAGACTTTCAAGCTGTTCAAGCTCAATGGCAGAAGTTAGTTGCATCAGAATTATGGGGAAACTAATTTGGAGCAAATCATTGCTTAATTAGGGGTTCAGAAAATTACCAGAGCATAATAGCTGAAGGAACAGCAAGTTTAAGGAAGGCAAGGACATCTTGGAGGGACTTGTTTGAAAAGCCAGTCCATGATTGTTTGCAAGAAGAGAACTTCACATACAAAGAAATCAAGACAACATTTACCCAATAACATATGGAAATGGATAAGGCAGCCCCTCGACTTCCCAGCCTAGTTTTGAAAACCAGAACCCAACACAGAAGGATGTGGAGCAAAGCTGCCACGCCGGAGGATAGCACCATTGGAAACACAATGCTTTGGGTTTGCAAGAACTTGAGAATGCACTGAAGAAGGCCGTATGCAAACAGGCTTGGGATCATGAAACGGGCGTATGAGCCAGCTTCCTTAGATATGCCTTTGTCTTGGTGCATGGCAAGTAAAATAGGCTCTGTGTTAGCCCAAATGATGGCAACAAAAACACCCACAACTGAGACAAGAAGCATGGATCTCTGCATGTGTATGCCAAGCATATGGTACTGTCCTGCCCCATTTGATTGACCACAAAATGTGTCCAGTGCAGTAGCCAATCCCAGCTAATAAGAAACAAAAGTATTAATTTGACTGCTATTTTATTTTGGTATGCTGCATCTTGAAACATACAGCAATTAGTGCCGCAAAGAAAGCATCATTCCAATATTCAGCGCAACTTCATGATAGTAGCTAGCACGTTTAATTAAAGCAAAGAAAACGAAACTACCAATAAGGTGAAGCCGGTAACTGCGGCAAAGGAGGTGGCCATGGAAGTTCCGGAAAGAGGCAGGGTACCAAGATGTCCCACAAACATCACAGAGATGGTCTGAAGACTGTATTGTAGGACAGCCACTGAGCAGAGAGGCACTGCCAACCATAGCTGCCTCTTCACTTCTTCCACCACTTCCTCTCTTCGGTTTCTCATATCTTCTCTCAGCTTCCCACTTCCCTTCACAAATGTACCATATATATTTGTTAGTTTGTTTTCAGAGGAACTAAAAATTTAACTAATTGAAAGATGGAGTTGTCTCTACTATATGCATATAAGGAGATGGCTAAAATGAGCCTTGTAGAATCTGGTGCATCATGCACCTTGACCTTGACATTAAATTGAGGTATATCATGGACTTAAAAAGTTTTTGAAACTCTTGATGGCAAGTGGATGTTCATCTATGGCTGAAAATACATAATTGTGTAAACCTGGAACCGGATGACCTGTAGGTGGGTTTTTTTTTTTGTTTTGTGTATTAGGTGAAATATTAATATTTTTGGTGACATTATAGGAGAAATTAGATGTTAATGACGTCATCAACCTCAGCACTTTAATTCCACCAACGTCGTTGTGGTTCCTCAGCCGTTCGTCGTTGGTGCCTCTACTGCTCCGACAATGACGTCCAGATCCAGCACCAAAAACTCAGATATATTGGCATTTGATGTGGCAGCACCAAGGTGGGCGTGGTTGAGGAGGGAGGAAGAAGAAGCAAAGAGCTTGCAACCCAACGCCAAGTTGCCAAGCTCCCACTGTACTCAGTTCATCAGACCCGACGGCTTCTTCCTCTTCCACAATATCAACAAAAATCCCCAAATTTGTGGCCCACAAATTGTGTTCTCTTAAAATACAAGGAGAGGCCGCTGACACCTCACACACACAACTGATTTCCATCAGTCACATTACTTGATGGTCTATCATAGAACCAAGGTGCATCACTATCAAAAACAATTCTAAGGTGCATATAATCCTAAGAGCATATGGCATAATCCTTGAGAGCTACATGGTGTGCGCAAGGGTGGCAGTGCATATTATTATTATTAAATGAAGCGGTGGCACAACATTAACATACTAGTATAAATAAATACAGAGCTGGAGGCTACAAAAACAAAGAGGAGCAAAAACAAGATATATAAGACAAGACAAAACTCATTTATTTATACTTAATTTACTCATTCTATTTGATGGTTTTATTATTATTATTTATGGTATAGCGAAGAAAAAAAATAAAAATAAGCAAAAGGGGAAAAGAAACAGCAAGAGGGGGGAGGATTTGGATGCCTCACCTAACTCGGTGGACTTGAATTAACACAATTGCACACAATTGTGTTGAACATGTGTTTTCACGTTTCTGATGCAAAACAAACAAGCAGGCTTCACATCATCGTTGGGGGCTTCTTTTTATTTTATTTTTAAGTTTTAGTTTTGGGTTCTTGATGGCGAAAGCTGTAGAGAGCTTCTTCTAAAGTTGGGAGCGTGGTGCACGTCACTGTAAGGTTAATGGACGCCTTTCTTGCCTGTTGTGTTCATTCAAAACCATATTATAAATGGAAATATTTTGGCTTCTTTAAAATACAAATGTCACTCTCACTTGCCCTCTTTAAAATATTTTTATGAATATTCCCTCCTATCAGTTACTAATAACCAAAAGCAGTCACAAATAAAGTGGAAGGACCTGTATGTAACAAATGCACAATCTCACAACATGGGACTGTAATTTACTCTTAAAAATATTAATTAAAACTGCATCTGTGCTATAAAATGTTCATATCTAGTTTGTAGCATGAATGGTGGCAAAAAAAAGCTAGTCCTGCTTCATGACATTACGCCCTCTGGTGTCATTGAATCATTGACTCTGTGTCTAGCCTTCTTTGCCTGAAAAGGAAAAATAAACTATAATTGCATAAACATGTTACCAAATAAGCACGCCAGCGCTCACAAGCCACAGTAAAGTAAGGATAAATGAAGGAGAGAAAACAGAAAGGGAAAAACGTTACCTGTTGATCCCAATCAGTTTGAATGGTAATGGTCATTAGAGACCCTACTTGAACAACTAGAGCACATATGATGCCCAGCCAAAGTCCCTAAACAACAATGTGAAAAATGTTTTAGCAGTTACAAACTAGAATTATTAATTTGGCTAGAAAAAAAGGACAAAGGACAGAAGGCTATGCTAGAAAAGATTATACCTTGCCACCAATGTGGAAGACAAAAGTAAATACGATTGACAGCGGAATCCCAACTAAATAGTATGACCCTAGATTGACTAAAGCACCAGTTTTCTGCCAACCACATCCTCTCGCAGTTCCTGCATTCCAGACTTTAACAGTTAAATAAAATGAAGGTTGCAGCTTAATACAATAAATAATGCTGGAAAACAGACTTGTATGAAATTTTGTCCAAGGCAATTGCGGTCCCTACTAGTATTTTACATATCGGTACCAGACAAGTATTGGACAGTAAGCATAATAAATGAGCAAGTGTGAAAAACCTGAAAGAACACACTGGAGTCCATCCAGAAAGTTAGATGCTGCAAGAATTGGCATCATTGCTGCTACGTATCTGACCACTTCTACTTCATTGCTATATGCATAGCCCCAAACATTACGCGCCATTATCAGCACCATTCCAACCAAGACACCCTCAACAACTGCCAATACTAAGACAGAAGATGCTGCCACACGAGCAGCCTGCGGATGACCGGCTCCTAGTTCATTTGAGACGCGAGTGCTGCAAATAAGCAAGAAACACATTGCTGGAATTAAATCTATACTGCAGAAAGGGACATATGTTTACAAGCAAAGCAAGAAGAGAATGTATTGTTCAGCATGTGTACAATCAAGAAAGTGGCAAGATTTTTGTAGAACTCTTGAGACACCGTTAACACTGCTCACCTTACAGCTCCACTAAGTCCAAAGGGGATCATCCAGATAGCTGATGCAGTATTCAGGCTGGTAAGAAAGATAATAGGTTGGTGGAAAAAAAAATAGAAAAGACCTGTAGGAACTCCTAACTGACATAAGAATTTTGAGAAGCATATTTGGTTAACTGAAAATTCAAGATGAAACAGACCAAATAGAAAGCACCGATGTTTCCAGCTTTGGATTTGGAAGGATACCAGATAGAAGAATCATCATTTCAAATGACCATATTTCCAAGCTGTTCAGCATCATGGGAAGTAAAGATCGAAAACAACAATAAGATGTCAAAGAGAATGGATAGTGTACCGACCAGAAAGGCGAAAAATTGTAATTTTTTTTACCTGCTATAATTGGTAGTATAACATTAATAGAGAATGGAATTACCAAGCCATAGCTGCTGATGGAATGGCAAGTCTCAAAAAAGAGGGGATATTATGCAGTGCCTCAATTGAGAAGCCCGTCCAAGTTTGTGAACACGAAGGGGAAAACTTGACATAGAGCATCAGCATCAAAACATTAAACCAGTAAGATATAACAATTGCAAAAGCAGCTCCTTTGGTCCCCAATCCATACTTCAATACCATGATCCAACTTACAAGAATATGCAGTAAAGTAGTAACTCCGGCGAACAACATCATTGGGAATACAATGTGTTGTGTTTGTAAGAATCTGTGCAGGCACTGCAGGAGACCAAAGGCGAAAAGGCTTGGAATTATGAACTGAGCATATTGACCCGCTTTGGCGGATATTTCAGGATCTTGACCAAAGAAAGTGAGAATGGATCTTGTGTTTGCCCAAATGACTGCAAGGGGTATGCTGATGATCATAAGAACAAGCATGGCTCTCTGCGTGTGAATGCCTAACATGTGGTGATTCCTTGCTCCATATGACTGCCCACATAAGGTATCCAATGCACTTGCCATCCCTATCTGTTTCAACCAAAATTCAAGAATATCTAAAGAGCAAAATCTATTATCCAATGCCTTCTTTCTAATAAGCCACTGCCTTGAAAAAAGGTGTGCCAAGCACTAGTTCTACTCGATTGCTACTCAAGAATTTATAGAATTAACTGGTATTGATCAACATAGTAATTTGAACTAGTTATTTGACTTCCTCTGCTATATGATGGCATGAAAATTGAAAGATTAGGCTCATTTGATTTCACTCTGTAGTAACTTATTAAATTAAACCCTAGGAATTCATGTCAATCATGGAATGGAACCATTGTAGCACTCAGAGCTAGTTTCAATAACCAACCAAGGACAAAAAGTAAGAATCCAACACGTCGGAGGGGTATTATATATGAGAAATCCTTATGACGTATGGAAAAAAGGTTGAATATGCTCTTGACTATTTATAAGATAACATTTTAGGTTGGGAGGGCGGATCCAACATGTTGTTTTGCAACTACACACGAATTTCTCGTAAGATATCTAGATAGAAAGAAAGGGAGGGTAAGGAAAAAGCAAATGACCAATAAGCTGAAGCCAGAGACAGAGGCAAAAGCAGTGGTGGCCATTGAAACACCAGCGAGCGCCAATTCGCCGAGATGGCCCACGAACATGACAGAGATAACTTGTCGGCTGGAATTTAGTACACATACAGATATCAAAGGCCCTGCTAACCATAATTGCTTCCTAACTTCTTCAATGATTTCCCTTCTTTCCTTGTTTTGCGTCACAACAACCCTGAGTCCATCTTCCTCTGATGTTTGTACTAAGGGAGCCCTTAGAGATGCCTTTTGCTCTTCATTATCCATTGTGTGAGAGAGAAGCTAGAACAAAAGAAAGAGATGCGCAGGATAACTGCCATTTATAATTCGGTTGAAAATGTCACAAACTTCCAGGCTGATGATTAGTAACAGCTCCTTGAAAAAAGGTTCCTCCATAGAAATTTACAAGGAAAAAATAAATGCTTATCTCTATCTGCAATGAAATTTGTACTTTTTAAAATTTATTCCTGCAAGATTTGACGTGTAAAACTATTCAAATAATATCTTCCCTCAAAACTTTTATCTGATGTTGACATTAGTTAATCACAACATACTAGTTCAGTCATGGAATCCCATGTTGGAATTACCGAACAGAGGTTCCCGTTTTTTCTTTTTTTTATGTATAATTTCCATGCGGAAAAAATAAAATAAAAAAGATACCGATCGTTGCTGCTTATTTATCGGCTCATTGATATTGATATGTTCCTATTTTATGTGTTGATATACTAACTTCGATATGGTGACCTTTTAAAAGACATAGACATACAAGGATAAAAAGTAACGAAATTAATGAGAAAGTCCCAATACATTTACATCAATTAATGAGAAAGTTTCACTCCAAGATAAATGACGGAAAGGATTTAACAACCAAGGTATTAAGTCCTTTCCTTTCTTTTCTGAGAAATTTGACTTCATAGATGAATGAAATAAATAGCGCTCTACAAATGCCAGCTGCATCATATCTATGTTGTCTGCCAACTTAGATAACTAACATCAGATTATTCTTTCGGCCAAAAAAAAAAAATCCTCAACTTAGACTTCTTGAAATTTTCTACCAAAAGAATACTATAAAACTCAACTTAGACACTGAAGCTTCATGAGACTATGTTCTCTGGTTTATTGAATCGTAGACTCTGTCTGTAGCCTTCTTCGCCTGAATAAGAAATACAATTCCAGAAAAGGAAGAAAAAAAATTGTAGACACATCAGCAACCCTGCATCAGGAAATGAAAAGATGAAAGGCAAAAAATAGAAGTTCACCTCTTGCTCCAAGTCAGTGCGCACGGTAATGATAAGTAGACATAATAATTGAACAAGAAGGGCACATATGATCCCAAGCCACAGCCCCTACACAAGCATGCGTGTTGGAATTAAATGATTGCAATTTTTGTGAAATTGATATAAGACCATGCTTTATAATACTATGCCACAGAGAATAATGGAATTTGTTTTACCTTGCCTCCAATTTGTAACACAAAAGCTATTAAGATAGCTGATGGAATCCCAACTAGGTAGTAAGACCCTAGATTGATAAAAGCACCAATGTTCTGCCAACCACACCCTCTAACCGTCCCTGCATTATTATAGTTAACAACTTACAAGTTTGCTTCTAACTAAAGGATAAAGTATTAATTTTACATGCTTAGCAAACCAAAGGATGAAAAATTGATCTTTTGGCATCACCACCAGCACTAATGTAGACAAGAAGTGAATGAAATAAGCAAAAAGGAAAACCTGAAAGAACTCATTGGAGTCCATCCAGGAAATTGGATGTTGCAAGAATTGGCAACATGATTGCTACATATTCAACCACTTCTGCTTCATTACTATAAGCATAACCCCAAATATTGCGTATTAGTATCATCACAGTTCCAACCAAGGTACCCTCAACAATGGCCATTACTAAGACAACACGCACTGCTAAATGTGCAGCCCAAGGATGGCCAGCTCCAAGTTCATTAGATACGCGAGTGCTGCAAAGAATAATAAATGAAATCATTCTTTGAACTAAACATTTGACAGATTATACATTGAGGTTGCCACAGAATTCTAAAACTTTTTCATAAGCACTGGTTACCTTACAGCTCCACTTAAACCAAAGGGGACCATCCAAACAGTTGATGCTGTATTCAAACTTAAGAGACCAACATTAAGTTAAGTTGGTGAAAATAACATTAGTATCAAGTGCTCCTAGCTAATAATAATTTTGAGAATTCTCTCAAATATAAAAACTAACCAAATAGAAAGCACTGATGTTTCCAACTTTGGATTTGGAAGAAGGCCAGATAGGAGAACCATCATTTCAAATGACCACAGTTCCAGGCTGTTCAGCATAATGGGAAACAAAAATTAAAAACAGCATGAGGATCTTAAACAGAATTGAAAAGAGTAAAGGGTGGCCAAATGCACGAGGTTATTGTTTCCAGGATTTGAACCTGTGACCACAAGGTAACAACCTTTGCATTGTGCCGAGGCTCACCCTCTAACAAATTTGAAAAGAGTATCGTTGAGAAAAGGTAAGAGTGAATATTGGTCAGTGGAATCACCAAACCATAACAGCAGAAGGAATAGCGAGCTGCAGAAAAGTGGGGATGCTATGCAAAGCCTCTTTTGTAAAGCCAGTCCAAGTATTTGCACAAGCAGGAGAAAACTTGACATAGAGTGTCAGCAAGAAAACATTCACCCAATAAGATATAGAATTCGCAATGGCGGCTCCTCTGATCCCTAGTCCAGATTTGAATACCATGACCCAACAAACAAGAATATGTATTAAAGTAGTACTCCAGAGCAGAGCATCATTGGAAATACAATATTTTGGGTTTGCAAGAATCTACTTAGACACTGAAGAAGACCAAAGGCAAAAGGCTTGGAACCACTAACTGAGCATATTTTCCGGCTTCAGCAGATATTTCAGGATCTTGGCCAAGGAAAAGTAGAATGGATCTTGTGTTTGCCCAAATGATTGAACGGGGTATGCTGACAATCATAAGAACAAGCATGGCTCTCTGCATGTGTATGCCTAACATCCGGTGCTGCTTCGCTCCATGTGATTGGCCACACAAGGTATCCAAGGCACTTGACATCCCCATCTGTAGTAATAATAATAAAAAACAAGAATAGCTAAGAGAGCAGACTCAAAAATCCATTGCTTGCTTCTTCATCAACTAGTTCCTTGAAAATAAGTTTGTAAGTTGGGTAATGATCAATGATTTATTTTGTACTAGTTATACTATTGACTTGCTGTGAATGATATATATTATGGCATGAAAATCGAAAACTATAAAAGGTCCTCACTTAGCAAATAGAACTCGAATGAAGTTACTACTTACACTTGTAGCTTCAGTGCTAATAAATAAACAAAGTCTACCTTCCATTTTCCATAACCACCAACAGAGAAACACAAACCCCATTTGCTTGAAAGGTATTCAGCTCAGATATGAAGATATGAAAAAGGGAAAGGGAACTGACCAATAAGGTAATGCCAGTGACAGAAGTAAAAGGAGTAGCCATTGAAGCGGCAGAGAGAGCCAGCTCGCCGAGGTGGCCCACAAACATTATAGATATGAGTTGTATGCAGAAATTCAGCAGACTCACACATATCAAAGGCCCTGCAAGCCATACCTGCTTCTTCACTTCCTCTAAAACCTCTCTTCTTTCTGCCACCGCCCTTTTCTTGTTTTGCTCTATGTCATTACTGTCAACTTTGACTTCTCCATCTTCTTGCCCTGAGATTTGAATCAAGGGACACCGCAGAGATGCACCCTGATGCTCGCTCTCCGTGTTTTTTNAATAAAAATTGATTACATAACTTTATGCAGACATGTATATATTTATTACTAAATAGGATCTGTGAATTCTTTTAAAGTATTATTTAATGATAAATATGTGTATGTTAATACTATATTTAGTATTAACATCATGTCAATGTGACTAAGAATCGTATTATACTTTTTAAAATGAAAACTTATTGTAAGTGTCAAAATATAATTTTTTATAAATAAATATAAGAGTTTTGCTAATAAACATTTTAAAAACACTTATTAAAAATTTAATAAAAAATTATATTAAAAATATAAAACATGTAACATTTCAATATATTAAATATAATAAATATGTCAAAATTTTCTATTATTAAATTCTTAAAAAAAATACGCTTAAAAATACTTGCTAAACTTTCCTCCCAAATACATATAACAGTCTTCTTAACACATAAATAGAAGTTGTTGTTACTTGCTCTGAGAGCAAATGCAGTAGGACAACAATACTTACTCCTCATTCCCTTCCATTGGTCCAAGTTGGGGTGTTCATAACCCGGTCTGACCCACTAACCCGGATCAGTCCGAAGCATTCAGGTCAAATTGGGCTCGATTTTAAAAAACTCTAAAAATTAAAAAAAAAAAAACTCGATTTTACTTCATACCGGGTTTCGGTTTAGCTTCGGGTCACCCAGTCCGGCCTGCATGCACTATTGTTATTCATTTTTATCCCTTCCTATACAATAGATTGATTGCAAATCTATTGTAGTTAAACTATGTCTTTTTTAGTGTCTATTATAGTTAAACTATGTTTATTTCGGTGTTTAGAAATCTATTGTAATACACTTATTACTTTTTTTTTGTTTATGTTCCACTAAAATTATGAAAGTTTGAATGGGAATGCCAGGGTTATAAATTTTATTTCATTTTGTTGCAGTGTTTTAAATTAATGAGTGTAAAGTTAGGAAATATAATGTTTAGTTTGCAATTTTTTTAACTTTATTTTTTAATGGATTTTATTTTTTTATTTTGATGTTTGAGATAGTTTTGGCGGCCCTTTTTGGCCAGGTCCAACCCTGAGTTTTAATTCGGCCCAAAGATGATCGGATCTATCAGGTTTAGAGTCGGGTTTGGGTCCTCAAATTAGTCTAATCTAAATATAGGACTGAGTTCAGATAAAGGCTAACCGGCTCATGAACACCCCTGATCCAAGCCACTGTTCTATAGAGAGACCATGAGTTAATAAATATTTAAATTTTCTTTTAAAGAGTCCACCACGTTGACATGTCCGAAAATGATTGGTACAAAGCAAGAGTTGTCATTAATTTGCTCCGAGAGAAGGAAAGAACAGCTCCTTGTGAGATAAGTGTTCACGTGACTTGCGTGCTCACCGCGAATTTAGAAGTACTGATAATTTGTTGGGAATGTCCTAATGTTTGTGAATTTTTCAACAACATTAAATGGATCGACTTGTGTAAGTCACGTACATGTTTCATCAAACACGCTACATTTGTGTTTACGATTTAGGGTATTTTTGATCAATGAGACGACTAAAATTACAATTTTACTTCTCGATCTCGATTTGGGGAACAGAACAAATTTCTCTTATGAATTTTCAAAATTTTTCAATAATAGGTTGTTATGGACTAAATCTAGACCCAACTTGTATGTTATATGACCAAAATAAACATAAGCCTGACACATCAATAAATTAGTTTATCCCATCTATCAGATCTCGATTTGACCGATTGGAGCGTCATAACTGCTAAGAATAATGATAATAATAAGTGCTCACTAGCATAGTTATTTATAATGACCCTCTTCTTTATGGGCACTACTGAGACTCTAATTAACTCAGTAAAGCTAGGCCAATTGTTACAAAGGCATAGTAAATGCTATCCAACAGTCAAAACGGTCGTAACCACGATAGAGTATGTAAGTGTGAACACCCTTCATGGTCAGGTACAATAAATCTATCCATATTTGACTATATAACTAAGAAATACACTTACTTGAGCGTCAGATTGTCTTTTGTATGTATCATCGTCGCCACTCAAGCTCTTAACCGCAGGCACACTCAGCTACATCAATCGTCTTCATCATCTCTCAAGTTCTTGGACCAATTGTAGCGACCCTCGGCAAGATTAGGAGGCGTCTTG
>QANU01004276.1:192411-211479 GCA_003254905.1 Nissolia schottii
AAATAACGGTATTATGAGAGTTGTGCGTTACAATGGAGGGTGAGCCTATTTATAGACTCAAAACCCAACGGTCAAAAGACAAATTACAATCAATCAAATATTTAAAAGATTATAATTAAATCAAATCAAATCATTTATAATCATTAACATAAATTATTCTTAACACAACTAAGATAGATTGACTTGGGGACTTGGGGTAATAGAGTTTAGTTAGAAATAATACTAATGATAATAATAACACTATAATTAATAATATAAGCTGACCCATATTATATTCATTATATTAAAACAAAAGTAATAATTTTCTAAATAATAGATAGATACACCCCCAATACCCCATGAATGTTATTGCTTTCTACTGCAAATGTCAGTATTATAATATTATTATTGAATTTACTCCAAATAATAACAAAAGTTGTCATTTATTTTTTAATATTATAAAAGAGAAAAAAGGGGGGGTTAGAAAAGGGAAAAAAGATATTTTCAAAAAAGTTTCTTTTTAAAAAAATGAACTAGGATTTATGCGAATAAACCATACAACAACTTGTACCATACGAAAAGAGTATGATGTAATTACGAAGGCAAGATAGCCTTCACAAATTAGGACTAATAAATCAAAATTGCTTTCGCCACAATTCATTTTTTCTTCTTGTTTTTGGTCGAAAGGGTCTGAATTCAGCCACTCTCATTTGACACTAATCGGTTTCATGTTGATGGGGGGTTTTCATTTTGCTATAGAGCTTTGGGCTGATCTACGGGCCTCATGTGTATGGGCTCTCTTATTATGATAGAAAACTTGTTGGGCCATACAAAACCATCTTGGGCTTGAACTTTGAAGCTTAGTATACATTTAACAAAATTCTGATGGACGTTCTCACAAGAAGGTTGATTAACAAAAAAAGAAAAGAAAAGAAGGGCTGATTAGCGACGATGCCATCCATTGGTTAATTGGAAACTGGAAATAGATGTTACCAATTGAAACTCTTGTGATGTGAGGCTGGTAACTATATAAAAAATTACACCGCATAATTAGTCCTTTCCTCTATGAAATTTCTCTGCGTATTTGTGATTCAATTGGTCTATGTTGTTATCAATTCATCACTGTGTCCTTCAATTATTTTCTAACACTGTTTTTGTAATGCATCTAAGTCAATGTTACAAAACGCGGCTTGCTTAACACGGGGACCATGCCAAGCTAGCTTACATTGCTTATAATACTATCCAACATAGATATATTAATTAACCACTAAAGAAAGTCATAGGTAAGATTTTGATTGTGCAGAAAGCAAATTGATCATTCACATATATATAGGCCAGATATATCCAGTAACTTGTAGGTTCTTCATCTTCCACACGCCAAAAGCTCAACTCCTTTGTAAAGCATGGACTTTAAAAGAATATAAAAGATTAGCCAATTTGAAAATGGACATGGTGAATGATGCGTTAGGAAGTTTGTTAACATCACAAAAAGTACTACTGTTTCCATGAATTACAAAACTTCAATTTATGATCATTATGGTTGCGTGTAGAAACTGAAACAAAGTAAAATCCATGCATTAAGTTTTTAGTATATTTAATATTGCAAGGCAGTAGAATATAGTATTTTTATTATTAAACAGGAGTATAATATTGAACTAATAATGCATCGTGTTTAATTTGATCCCAAATTGATTAATCCCTATAATAGTTGGTCCTGCTCAGTGCTTAGAAGTAAAAATGGCTCTTCCCCACCTTCACACAAATCGTTGCCAAGTCCATATCTACAAACTCTTGCTTGCAGATGTCGACTAACTTGCACCCTGCAGTACATATATGGGGAAGAAGAGTTTTTATCTATTGTGGTATTCATAAACAAAACAAAATTTTCCTTTAATATTCTAAAATTGTCTGCTGTATTTCAAAAATAGATCTTTTATCTAAACTAATTAATGTTTAAATTATTTTATAATATATAATTTAATTTTAATGCGTATAATCATTTTTATATTACAAACTAATTATGTGCTTTTATATGTATAATTTTTTTAGATACTTATTACGAAAATTAAATATTTTAAGTGACATGACAATGAACGATTAAGTGATATGGTTAAAAAAGAATATAATAGCAGTAAAATAATAATATGGAGATGGATAATCCAGGTTAGACAACTTTACATTTTAAATGTAAAAGCATTTATGTTGTGAACTCTCCTTATTTTAAACTATTTTTTATAGTGATTTGTATTAACTACTCCATCCGTTCTTTTTTATATATTACTCGATAAATTAGCTTGGTATATTGTTAAATTAATGAATCTGATCAATAATGATTTAAGAATATATCAAAATTATCAAGTGACAAATAAAATAAATAATTGTGAGATTATATCTTTTATGTGTTTTTTCAAATACTCTATGGGTAAATACCTTATGCTACTTAATTTATCTTTTTTTTTTAATAATTTTTACAACTAAAATCATCAAATTTTATTATCATTTCGTGATCTAATATGACATATTAATGGATTATATGATCTAATGTGATAAATTAATATTTTTCAATACAATATCTGTAGAGAGGTGCATCGTAAGCTCTAATGATCTGCAAATCTCTAAATGTCTTATAAATTAGTTCTTTCAATTATTTAACTAATGAAAAGTTTATTACGATCTTATTGAACATGAAATGATAACAAAATTTGATAAATTTAGTTGTAAAAATTATAAAAAATTAAAAAATTAAGTAACATGGAATAATTAAACAACCACCTATCTTTTTTTCTAGTCCCACAATTTACTACCTACCGTTGACTTCCAAACATCAAAATTGGCCTGCAACAAAATATAAGGGTCAAGGATTTGTTGGGGGCAAGAGTTTAGATTATTCTCATACATTGTTTCTAAATTTTTTGAGTTTTGTAAGTACATGCTAATCAGCTAATGCGTGTGTGAATGGGTTTGGAGAGAGAGATATAGAGTATATAACCACCAACAAGATGTGTAATATGTCACAACCTGCTAGCCTAGGGTGGTTGCAATGCAAGACAATAAAAATCCATTAACTCTAGCTTTGAGAACTACCTAACTTCTAAAATCAAACATTAATTAATAATTTAAGATCTATGCACGCGTATTAAATCAAACATATAATACCAATGCAAAATCTCCCCCTAATAGTCCTGCAGCCTCATCATGCACCCCACTAAAAAACTAGAAAAATACTCGGAATTGTTAGAATGTCTTACTCTCTCCTACCAAACGTCTTGTTGGAATGCCTTTTGATACTAGAAATTAAATCACTTAAAATCAGGTTCCTGCCGACAGTCCAATTTCTCTTGAGGTTAATCCTTCTATTCCATTTTACTTTTGTAGTTTTGCTCCTCTTTTGGTCCCATTTGTTGTTAACACTTGAATTTCCATCTAAGGTGCCAACATTAATTGAACATTTTGCAAAGCTACATACTATAACTCTCATAAAGTATATAAAACAGAGAAATCCAAACCTATGAAGTTGGTCCACATTACACTTTAATCCTTTAAGGCTATGGCATGGCATTTTGATATAATTATAGGTCATTCTGTTGGTTGTCCTTGGTTTATTGTTTACTAAGTTACATGCAGAATTTGATTTAAGTAAAAATGTGTCACTTGAGCTATGTGTCACCAAGTATGGAAATCTAGTGGCACTATAATTGATATGAACATTTTAAGTTGGATGATAGTTTTCAAAGATTGGGCCACTGCCGGCGGTTCATGCTTCATATATGTGAAAAAAATTGTGACCTAACCAAATGCTAATCATTGAAAAGGATTCTATGTCTAAACAGTGAACCACAAAAGGTCATTTTCATTCCTATTGATATTATATTCATTAGTATTTTGGAGAATCCTCCTGACTCAAGAGCTAACAACTACGTGGGGGGCAAACATTCAATAGGAAATTCATCTCCATTTGTCATATAGAAACGTGTCAAAATCTTACTTCACCCTCTACTTCCACCTTTAAAGACTGGTTACAAATTGAGAGTTTTGTGGTCATCCACTAATCAGATTTTGATCAAAAGGGGCTTCTATTTGTAACATGGCATTGTAGTCCTGAGTCACATAATAGAGTTGGCTTCTTGGAGTGACTGAAAATGCTGTATGATACAATATTTGCCAAAAGCTTTAGTCGCCATGAGCAGAAAAAATTGGGATATGGAGCACTTGTAGGGTGCTTGCTAATAGTTTTGAGTCTTTGCACTGTGTTTAAGCCTTACTTGGGTCCTATTCATGATTGTGAGTGCTCAACTCTTGCTCTCTAGTCTCTACCCTTTTGCATTAGCCAACTAGTTTCATAATCCAAGACCAAAGTAAAAGCATGCATGGTGTATATATATGGTGGTGTTTTTGCTTTGTATTGTCTTGGCATGAAATGCAGGTTACTCATGTCACTTGTTGGTATCATAAGATGCATATGGCAGCCATATCTTTAACGTAAAACTTCCTTTGTTCCCCCACAGTGAACTTGAAGCTCCCCCTCAGTGTTAACACAAAAATGTTGATGCTCAATGACACTAGCAGCTTGCCACAAATAGCCAAAGGTAAGATATTCAGAATCTTAATAAGGTTCCCACTGAAGAAAAGTTAAAAAAAAGCCAATCTTAGATGATACTTATACTGTGATGAGGCAAATGATTTTGATAAAATGTATTTATGTGGCCGAAATTCTTTGGTTTGCAGCTGAAGGCATTGTAGCCGAAATTCTTATTGATGACACTTACAGTTCTACGCAAAAGAATGATGGTAAGGTTTTCTACATCTCAGCAAGGTTAATTAGATTTGAACTATAGGCCTAGCTAGACCTTTAACTTTGAATATCCTTCATTTTCCAGCTGAAGTCACTTCATCAAAGAATCTTGTTAATGACACCAGAATCTCTCCACAAATAGTTCAAGGTAATAACAAGTCTAAGAAACAGTAAAAACTAGTTCAAATCAGCTGTACTTGTTTAATGATTTTGACAGAACCTTCTTCATTTAGCAGTTGAAGATAATACAATAAAGATTCTCATCAATGACACCGGCAGCCCCCCACCAATAATAGTTGAAGGTAAAATCTGATCAAGGTTAATTGGATTTGAGCTAGGCCTAGCAAAACCTTTAACTTTGAATATTCTTCATTTTTCAGCTCAAAGTGTTGTATCAAAGTATGTTGTCAACGACACCAGAAGCTCACCACAAGTAGTTAAAGGTAATAACAAGTTTAACCATACAAACTACTCACTCGGATGCTAATGCATGGAATGTGGAGGTAAAAGATTTTGACAAAACCTTATTCATTTTGCAGTTGAAAACAACGTAACAGTGATTAAAATCAATGACACCAACAGCCCCCCACCAATAGTAGCTCAAGGTAAAAATTGATTATCTCTCAATAAGATTGAAATATCCTCAAAGATTGTAATTAACATCACGGAAGTTTGAGAGTAAATACCCTCAAAGAACCTCTATATGTAACAAACCACCTTTATTTTGCAGTTAAAGCAATAGAAATAAAGAAAATGGAGCCACTATGCACTTCAGAACCAAGAACAGAATTCTGCCAAGCCCAGGGAGATATCAGAGTCCATGGAAAATCCTCCTCTGTCTACGTTGTGTTACCTAAAGAAACCATCTTGCCAGAAAATACCTCATGGACTATAAGGCCATATGCGCGAAAAGAGGATGCAACCGCAATGAGCCTAGTGAGAAAATGGTCAATAGAGGCAGTAAAAGCTGGCCAAGAATTTCCCCAGTGCACCAAAAACCACAGCATTCCAGCTGTGATATTTTCAACAGGAGGGTATGTTGGCAACCACTTCCATGAATACACTGACATCATCGTTCCACTGTTTTTGACTTCGAGACAATTCAACGGTGAAGTGAAATTCATCATATCCGATATACGTCCATGGTGGATTTCAAAGCACCAAGCAATCCTTCAGAAGCTGTCCAAGTATGAGATTATGAACATTGATAAATATGATGAAGTACATTGCTTCCCAAGTGTGAATTTGGGCCTCAAAAGGTATCAGAAAGAGTTAAGCATTGACCCTCAAAAGTACTCCTATTCCATGAAAGACTTCAGGGATTTTCTGAGGAGTTCCTATTCATTAAAGAGAGTTAGAGCAATCAAAATCAATGAGGGTGGACATAAGAAGAAGCCAAGGCTCTTGATTCTTTCAAGAAGGAGATCAAGATCATTCACTAACACGGCTCAAATAGCAAAGATGGCTAAGAGCCTTGGTTTCAAGGTTATCATCATGGAAGCAAGTAGGAACATGTCAAGCTTTTCAGATGTTGTGAATTCTTGTGATGTCTTATTGGGAATTCATGGTGCTGGTCTCACTAACATACTCTTCCTTCCTGAAAATGCTGTGTTGATACAAGTAGTGCCTTATGGTGGCTTTGAATGGATTGCCAAACATGACTTTGAATTGCCCTCAAAGGATATGGGCCTTAAGTACTTGGAATACAAGATAGCAGTGGAAGAAAGCACTCTTATACAACAGTATCCAATGGACCATATGATTATAAAAGATCCCTCATCGATTGGTAAACTAGGGTGGCTAGCATTCAAGTCTGTGTATTTGGAACAACAAAATGTGAAGCTTGATGTTAATAGGTTTAGGCCTACATTGCAGAAAGCCCTTGAGCTATTGCATCGGTGAGTATGGTTTTTGTTCACGGTGAGGATCAGATCAAACTCCGGTCGCTCTATTTTTTTTCATTCATTGTGATCCATTGTTTTTTTCGTAAGTGTACAGAATAAAGGACAAAGAGTGGCATCATCTGCAACAAAATAGTTGTATGAAAGGGTAAACAATGTTCAGCGGACCGGACATCTTGTAATAACAAACAATTTAGGTTATGTCATGTTAAATTTAATTGAAGTTTGTATTTATTTATTTATTACTTTATGATGTAATAACGGCAAATGATGGGGAGTGGCATCTATCCAAAAATGTAAAAAGGCACCTTGTAGTAGTGAATTGCTTTGAAGATGTCTTTTTCTTTTCATCTATTATTTTGGATAGAAATCCCTTGTTCCTAAAGTAGGTCTTTTTTTTTTTCCACCATTCAGCATTTGTCGCTTGAAAAGATAATATACGTGCATAATATACATTCTCTTTGTAATAATTTATAGACTAACCCAGGAGTGAGATTAAACTAAAGAGTCTCATCATCCGATAATCAAATCGGATCAATTTTCCCACTCTTTTAAGTACCTACAAATTAGCGGAAGGATTAATCACCGGGCTCGCCCCAATGGACACCTTGGTCATGTAATAAAAAAAAATTCAATAGGCTTATTTTTTAACCAACAAAACGCAAATGGCAAGACAATAAAAGAAACAAGATCCTTTATTCTCCTTAGAAGACAAGCAAGCTAAGAAAATAAAATCAACTATGAAAATAATAATAGTGATCAATGGACATAATGACGTAATTGTGTTAGTATTAGTGCTGGACCTGCTGGCATAATATGAAGGAATTATTCAAGGTTCATAGAAACTTGAGTTGCTGTGAGCTTGATGAGCGGTGATACTGATCTTTGATTTAAGCAGACCTCATCCTGTACTGTCTATAGTTTCTAAACTTCAGGGACTGAAAGTTACCTATAGCTTTCAATATCAGTACAAAAGAATTATGGATAAAGGATAGTTCGTAGGTGTACCAATTCACCTTACATACATATACAACATTTCAACTCACTGATCAGTTGGCTTGATGGTATACATGTTCCCTAAGCAACTACTGACAAAGAATTTAAAAATGCACAGATATCCCTTCCTCAAAAATGCTATGCACCCTATGAATTACTGCAAGTGGATCTACTTGAAAAGTATATCTGCCCACTGAAGCAGTGGAGAATGCATAATCAATCAGCACAGTCACTAAGTCCCCCTGCTACAAGAATTCTTGAGTAAGTACAGCAGCTGCTCAGCCAGCCAACCTCTGCTCAGGGCCCAAATTAGTCAAAAGCAATAGGAGAATTATATGGATTGGGTTTTGCCCTAAATCTAGGTAGAGTCTGGATGATCACCCTTTACAAAAACAAGGGCTCAGATTTGTACCTGTCAGATTCTAGTTCCCTCCATACCTCTATACACTCGCTGTAGAAATAACGATTGGAAAGATCCTTGAATCCAATGCACCAGGGCCTTCAACATGAACATGTTCTTCCACGGTAATAACAATAACAATAACAATAACAATAACAATAACAATAATAATAATAATAAAAAGAACCATATAACCAATCTATCCAATATAGAGAAGTCTTTTGAATGTAAGTCAACCCCATTTAGCATCTCTAAATGAATTTTTCCTATTTTTCTTGCTCTTTTTCAAAAGCACAGACGCATGTTCAATATCATCACAAGAAGAATGGGAATCCCCCTTCAACCATAGAAGAGCCTCGGAAGCAGCAGATTTTTCAGCCAGTTTCTTGCTGCCACAAGGCTGGCCAATAAAATCCAAGCCATTGAATATGACAGCAGAACGGAATTGGTTATTTTTCAGTTGCTTCGTTTTGTAAGTTGGTGGATTGTGTCCAGCCCTGGTAAGTAATGTTTGAAGCTGGTTTTTAGAATTATCACCCCCAACTCCACCACTACTTTTGGAGTTACTTTTGGAGTTTGTTTCCATTTTTGACTGAGGGAGGGCCTGGCGACCAAAGACAAATTTGCCATCACAGTTGTCTTCTGATATCAACTGTCTAACAGCCAAAAGAAGCTCTTTATGCAATTGTGTATCCAACTTGGGTTCCAGAAGCTGGCATAACATGCAAAGCATAAAGTAACTGAGTCATGGACTTGAAGAGAGAGACTGAAAACTGATAGAAGAATGTGGCTACACAAATGAATAATTCCTGGAAGAATTTGACAAATTTAAAAGCTATGACCAATCTAATTGAACTTACTTTTTTCTGTATCAGTTCCTCCAGCTCACACTTTAAGCGTAGGTAAGTTACAGCTAATTCAGGTTTCATGAAAAATTCCAAATAACCTCCCAGCATTTTAAGGTGACCATCCTGTCAAAGAGATCATATGTTCACCACATGTTGCAGCACAGTAAGAAGTCAAAACATAAACCTGGCGCATACAATCTAGAGCAATTGATCTTGTGAAAAGTGAGGAGGAAATAAGATAGGAACTTACCAGTCCACCTCTGGCTATATTCCCGCCAAATAAAAGCAGCACTGAATCAGATATACCAGTGGAATCCCTCAGGAATACTGAATTCACTTTCACCTTTTCATTAAACACCAACCATGGGTATGGAATTCTGGGTACACTACCATTCACAGAGTTCTGCAAAACACAGAACCAAGCAATAATAGAAACCCAAAATTGAACTATTAGAACTTTGAAGGAATTATATTTAGGCCCAACCAAAACTGGGTCATAAGAATGCAAAGAATTGATAAAAGCATCATATATTTCAAGGAGAAACTTACACCATACAGAAGAACCTGACCATCCTCCATTGTTTTTAGGGCGATTGACTTATCTTTGTTCTGTATAAAACAATTTGTACAACCTCACATCAACAAGATTCACACAAGAAAATTGAAACTAGTTTATAAATAAAAATGATAACATTCTCTCTACATCTCGATGAAATAGGTACAGATAAAACAGTACATGCATATACTGCTTAATATCAACTTTGGTGGTGGTTATTTTAACAAATATCAACTTATGTTCCCCTCATTGCAGTTTTATCTAACCACCATAGTTTTCAAATTGATGCAATCAAGTCCCCCTGTTATAGTCTGTTGTTGATATGGCAACACTCTGATGAGGATATGATCTGTCCTTGATACAACAGTGATATAACAGGAAAAAATTAAACTATGGGAGCAAAACTGTAAGTAAGCCTGTATGCCTCTTATGTGTGTGTGTATCAGTCAGGTACATTGTTGGAAATTACACTTTATAGATAAAGCAATACAGGTACATACAGAACAAGAAAAAAGTGTGAACACCACAAGATTGAAGTATCGATCCATAAAATAACAGAAAATTAGAGTGGATTACCACAACCGAGGATACTCCTGGAAACAAACCCGCACAGATGACTGCTCGGACTAGATGCTCCTCGTGACTCCATGTATTATAGGTTTCAGAATTGTGATCAACCAAACCAATATCTTTGAGCAAGTAAAAGAATTGCTTTCGAAGAGAGTCAATGGCCCTAAGTGTTTGAGAAGAAAGAAAATTTCGCCAACAGTACTCATAACCAGCTTGCTGTGCTTCAGCTTCTTTCCAACCCTCATAAGCTCGGACAAGTGCAAGATGATCACTATAGTCTTGACCAGAAAACTGGGCCTTTGCAGACTCTGCAAGCTGCATGAAACATGAACATTAAATAACTACAAAGCCAGGCTTCTCTCTACCTTACACGTTAAAGTTTAACAAACATTCTGGAAATCGTACTACTAAGTACTAACTATATCATATAGCATATTGATTATGACGAGTAATCCAGCTTGATAATAAATGACATAATCAAATTTTAAAAATACAAAATGAACCACCATAAGCACCCACAAAGAAGGGGGGAAAAGGAATCAATACGCCATGTTTACACAACAGGATCAGCATACTCAACCAGTACAGAGAGCATGCTTGATAGAAAGCGTACTAAACAAAACAGCAAGAATCCATGAACTTACTATAGTTTAGTTCTGACTTCCAATAATAATATTTCCAAGAACAAGTGATCTCACTTGGTAACATCAAAAATAATAAAATCCACTACCATTTCTAGCAAGAGGTACATCCAATGTCAAGAGAAAAGAGGTTGTAGGAGGAGAAGCAATGGTCATGATATCTTACATCCTTCTTGTCAGACGGTGTCACAAATGGATCCCTTACACTAAGACCAGCAACAACAGTCATTATGGGATCCAAACAGTTGAGGATAGCTCCCAAAATGAGCATTTTGCCGAGTTTGGGCTCCACAGGAAGCATTGACAACTTGCGCCCTGAAAAGTAAACAACTCCATATCAGCAGTGATTCTCTGTAATAATTCAAATGACTGCATAAAAAAGGCATGGAGAAACCAATGACAGGAGGGAAAAAAATGGATGGAAAAAATGGCAGGAGAAACTGAGACCAAGATCAAATACTAGCTCGTTTACCTAGAACTGTCAAATTTTCATTCTTGTCTAAGGCCCCAATAATCTTCAAATATTCAACAGCATTCTGAACCTGCAGAATGAAATTAAATGAATAAAAAAAAACTGATGTAGGATGCAAATTTCTTAAAACTCAGTATATACAGCTCATTGGAAACAGCATCAAATATTATTTCAGCGCAAGTTCCAGAGACATGTGCAATGAATTTTACCGATAGAGGCTCTGGTGGCTGTAGCGCTCTAGCTAAAAACTCGGATATGCTTCCGAGTTGTAGACTTTTGATTTGCAAACATAAGGACTGCAAAGGAGTTCTTAAAAGCTCTGGCAATTGATAATCAGCAAAGGCGTCATAAACATATCTGGGATAAAGATGGTAACATTCACCAGGTTGAACACGACCAGCCCTTCCTCTTCTCTAAAGACAAGAAATGGAAATCTTCTAAGCAACTAACCAGTCCAAATACTTTAAAGAAAAGAATAATCTGGGATGTAATAAACATTAGGAAGCTTTACACATACAAGGGAGTCATATATGGTGGCTAAACAACCCAAGAATGTATGTCATACTGACAGCAACAAATTACATTTATTATCCGCACTACAAATTCAAAGACCCATCAAAAGCATTGGGCATTAACATATGTTTCCAATTGACAAATTATTTACAATAAAAAAATTAGTGGAAAAAAATACCTTAAAAAAACTTAATAGTTTACACAAACATTGTTGATCACTTTAATCATCTTCTGACCTCTGAAGCATATATTGTAATGAAAAACAACATACCTTGAGTATGACACACTAATTTTAACTTTCACTTTACTCATTAACTCAGTAACATAAGTTCAGGTTCTAGATATTAAAAAGAAATATATCAGACTTAATAAAAAATTATACTGAAATTAGAACGAAAACAGCCAAGCCTAGTCCCATTGTACTCTATCAAAAACCAAAATTTCAGAAAAAATATTTGGATCGAGGTCTTTTCTAACAGTATGTCCTAAAGTTTTTCTTAGGTCTTCCTATACCCCCTTTACTCGGACTATATTCAATTCGAAAGGAAATAAAAATAATCAGTCCACCAAACTTAAAATACCTGCCGGGCTGCAGCTTTTGAGATCCAAGATGGAAGTAAACAAGGAGTGTTATTTAGTGCATCATATGATGTCTCTTTTGCTTTTCCACAATCAACCACAAAGACAACATCGTTGATGGTAATACTAGTCTCAGCCATATTAGTTGCCAGAACAATTTTCCTCACCCCACCTTCAGGTTTTTCAAATATCAACCTCTGCAGAAGAAAAGACCCAAAAAAAAAAACATTTAAAATTTATTTTAGTGTGCACTGCAATGCATAAATATGACTAGAAATAGAAGGTGAAACAAAGATGTTATTTATTCAGTTAGAACAGGAAAAATTAATTGCTTTAATATGACCAGAAATCCTACTCTCCCCACCTTCTGCAGCAAAAACATATTTGCATAAGAAAGTAAGTCCCTTAAATACTCAATTACTGCTATAAACTTCATCACCAAAAAAATGGAAAATGGAAGTGGTTAAATTCATCTTCTACAAGACTTTCTAACATCTTGTTTTCGAGTTTCACTTCAAAATGTGTCCCCTTCTTTCCTCAAATGAACTGAAGAAGTGCTCCCAGATACCAATGATAAAGAACCAACGTTTTGAAGAGAACAATATAGCTATTGCCTATTAGATATCTTGAATCAAATTGTAAACAAGATTGTGATAACTATCTACTGTGGTTTCTTTTCAGTCTATTACTAATTTACTATGAAGGTCACCTGCTCAGAGCTGGCCATAGAGCCATGGCATCCAAGAATCAATACACGGCTCTGATCACCCAAGACAGGATGAGCTTGGAGCTTATCTTTCAAAGAGTTTATGTCATCCCAACCAGTCATAAAAACCAAAATAGCACCTGGCCTTTCATTCTTGACAATGTGACAAAGCACATGTTCAATAAGGTTAAAACCAATCGAATCAGGGCACCAGCAGGACAATGACTCCCGAGTGCGTAAGCTATACCCCTTAAAGTCTGCAACTTCTAGTGCTTCCTATACAAAATCAAAGAGAAATTAGCCGAAGAAGGCCCAAAAAATAGCTAAAAAAGACAAACTTTTAGCAAAACTTGTGCACCTCGACAGCAGAAGCAATTTGACTCTTTCTTTTTCTGAAAGCTTGAGCTTGTTTCTGCATTTTCCATGTTTTTTCTTGGCCATAGTCATCAATTTGATTATAAGGGGTCAACCGATATCCGGTTGTTTCCAGAATATCCTCGAGAAAACGTGCCCGAACTGGATATGTAAAACCCTAGAATTTGCACAGGAGCACAATAAATCAAAAAGGAAATAAAAGTGAGTTTAGCCCATCGGTAAGCAGATGTATGCTCATGTAGCAACCAAAGCAGCAGAATGAAAGGAAATTACTATATGCTAGTTTTATGAAAAGATTAACAAGCACCAACTATTAAGACAAGACTATAAGCTGTCTTTATTTAATAAAAGACGAAATATGTTACGACAAAGTTAGATGATATAAGCAGCCTGTTTGTTTACTATCTTCCACAAAAATGAGCAATGAGTAAATGCGCCAAATAACTCCAACCAGAGCTTGTATTTCCAGTTTCAACAGCTAATTTTCACGACAGCTAAAGTGCACAATTTTAAATCACCATGCTCAGAAAAAAAAATTATATCACTGATCACGGACTAGTTCCCGATAAAATCACACCAGGACAGATCTTTTAGTAACTAAGTGAAATAGTAATAAGTAAAATGATTGAACTTCAACAAATTACAAAACGAGTATCGTGAGCTTACAGGAATGTGCATAGCTGGAGCACCATCAAAGTAGGAAGAAAAAAGCTCAGCATTTAAGGTTGCACTCATCAAAATTAACCTCAAATCAGGACGATGAGGAAGAAGATCCTTCAGGACAATGAGAAGAAAATCTGACAAAAGTGACAACCAGCAGTAAGCATCATATTACGTACAATAAAACATTGGAATAAAAATGTTATGTCACCTTCATTCATTCCACGTTCATGAATTTCATCAACAATGACATGAGTTACCCCATTTAATTTTCTATCCAAAAGTAGTCTCCGTAATAATACACCTGTGGTGCAAAATAGAAGACGGGTATCCCTTCCTTTCATACCCTCCAGACGAACTTTATAGCCAACCTTTCACAAGGGAAAACAAGCAGAGAATTTAAGTTAATCAGTAGTTATGAATATAAACTGAAGTACTTCAAGAATCAGCAAGCTAAGAAGGTCCACAAACTAACAGATTCTCCCAATTTCTCCCCACGTTCTGCTGCAACTCTTTCAGAAACAGACATAGCAGATATTCTTCTAGGCTGAGTACAAATTATGTTACATACAGCTCCACGTGCAGCTTCAGTCTCAGATTCAAGTATGTACTGAGGAAGTTGTGTGGTCTTACCACAACCGGTTTCACCTGATACAACAACAACCTGCAAATTTCATTAATTACACCAATTAATATAAACTATCATTCAGCACAAGCATATCAGCATTCATAGTCAACAGTATATAGACCTACAAAAGAAAATATTGCAATCTATGTTATCCATTCTAAATTATCGCTTGCTTAGGAAAATTGTGTCAATTTGATAGCTACCCTTTGGCAGCTATGACATATAAAAAATACTATGTGGTACACGGGAGTTTACTTTTATAAATTTTGCTAAATCCTATTGAACTTCATATAATTTGATTCGATTGTTAACACATCATACAACTACATTAGGTATTTTTTTTTTTTTTTTTGAAGTCATCCAGAGAGGTATGTTACATTGCCTCTGTCTCTCCAAATGTATCCTCTTATTCATCCTTCACACTAACATCAAATTGAAGTCCCTACAAAAGGGCAAATTGGTAGAAGCTATAAACAGTGAAAGTTTATTTAATGTAAGATCAATCATGGGGCAGAGCCTTTATTTTTCTTCTTGGTTGCTCTCCTTTAGAATAAGAAATCATTTAAGTAATAACAATTTACAGAACACATACGGCACCATTTTCCCTTTCTCACCTGATTCTCTGAAATGAGTTTCAAAAATGCATCCTTCTCTTTGAATGCAGGAAGACTTCTACGAAATTCAAGCATCTTTTGCCCTTCAGGACACTCCTATGGATAAACCAGCATCAGTTATAACATTTCTAAAGGTTAAAACATAAAAAAAGGACATTTGTACACAGAAAATTTCACTGATAGAAAAGATCAACAAACAGCTGACATCATTATGTATCAATCTCAGAAACCAGATAACCTAAATTATAACTCATATAGATCTGGAATATTCAAATATTGCTCATTACTCAGCAAGTCAGAACAAATGCAATTAAATAAACAACTGTTTTAATTTGTGGATATAAGATTTATTATCCATTAAAAATTATTTGAAGTTAAAAGATTTATCTCTTATATTAATGATCAAGGCTGAACAAGTTATTCCCATTTTTAAAAAAAATTACAAATTTCATATAATATATATATATATATGGACTAGACTAGAGACAGGCTCCACTATAAGATTTTTACAATTTTTAGCTTTCACAAATTTGCGCTCACAAGATGAATGTGATGGACATCAAACTAGCACTTTTTCTCCATGACACTACAAATGTATATATTGCCAAAATATACAAATTAAATACCACTTAATACTCAAAAAAGGAAGTGCAAAATATTTAAATTCACACTGAGAATATAATGGAAAATGAGATGCAATTATGAGAGGTAAAGTTAATAAACCTGCCACTCTTGTTGCTGATTAAGCAGTTGTAAACTTCTTCGTCGAAGGATTTTCTCCTTGACAACACTATTATGGGTCATGGGATCCGGCTGCTCATAAATCCCTTCATCGGCATGAATGTTTCCAGCATCACTTGATCTATGCAAGGAATCATCGAAAGAACGCCTTTGTGTAGCTTTTTGTGAAAGATGTGCATGGAGATGCATGTCTACTTCTCTATGAACACCAAAAGGTAAGATTACCTGCAAGGACACAGAAAATCAATCAATCAGAAATAGTATACAGACATTGAAGAGGACAGAGAATTTATCAAAAATCACAATTTTCATAGTGTTAAAACCATTAAGAAGACCGGTATCTGTTAATAACTCTTAGACCCTGCTTGGCGCTTGGAATTGTGCTCAAAATAAAACCTTGGTATTGGAATTAGGTACAAGTTAACTACTCAGAGAGTTGGGAAATAAATACATGCATAAACTAAACCTTCCCAATTCCTTGCTCAGTCTCTAAATCCTACACTTCACAATCATCAGCTATGTTGAAGAAAATAGCCATGGCCAACTAAGCTAGATAGGTTGAACAGCAATTAAGTCCCCAACCTCTCTACCACCATTTGCCATTTCATTGCCAGTGCCACTAAAGCCATTCCACCACTACTATCACCAACACCCCAACAACCACTCCCACAATCAATGCCACCAGCAACTACAACACAGCCTCCACCAGCATCAATGATTTCATTGTTGTCAATGCCACCTCTATCCAATGCTTGCAACACCATAACAAAATATGGGTTTGGTTATGATATCTGTTTAATTTTAAAAATTGGCAAAGATATTTTCAAAAAACCTCCATGATACAACTCAACTATCAAATTAGAACTGAACTCAAGTAGGACTTTATTTTCCAATTCTTTGTCTAATCCAATCAGATTGTGATCAAACTCCATTTGTAGCACTGGATTTACAATAAAACTCAAATTCAATTACGTTGTCCCACCCCACCCCACCCACCGCGCGCGCGCACACAAAAAAAAATGTTGTTGCTCCACCAGATTTATTTAGTTAATCAAGGTAATGCAAAAAAAATCCTTCACAAGTTCTTAACAAGGAAGAAGAGACACCTTTCCTTTTATATAATAATTCAAACAACATAACAGAAAACTTTGATGCAAGGCGATACCTCTCTCTGTGGACGCTTATCATCCAGATCAGGGCGGTAATTTGGCAGAGGTGCTTTGCTAAAGACAACAACTCTTGCATATTGTCGGCTGCCAAAGTAAACTTTATTCAGAAATTTAATACACAAAATGCAAGAAAAAACTATAGATGATAATAAAGTTAAGGTACCTGTATAAACCCATCCTCGTAGCTAAAGCTGAAAGCTGCTCAAAATCACGGCGGTCCTTTTTCTCCCTTGACACGACTTCTTGCTCATCATCATTGCGAAGAAGCATGGTCAGCTTCCACCTCCACTCATCAATGTTTTCAAGGGTTGAACCACCCTAATAATCAACAGCAAGTGAATACATTGGTTAGGCAAAACAAATGTATCAATGAAATTAAAACTTAGCAAGCAAGGATGACCCTTAACAAAGTTTCACATTATCCAAATAAAAGGTTACCAGCAAAGCAAAACTAAGGTAACTTCTCTAATTAAGCGTAATACTCTCCATTGTTTTGAGAATTAGGATAAATCTTAGCATTCAAGTTACAACCCTCGGTAAGAAAATTTAAGTACGGTGAATGCACATAAAGTGCAGCCCTCCAGGTGCAACAAATATCATTTAACAGTAAACAGAAAGCACAAATTCAATTCACCAGAAAACTTTTACCAAAATAAAAATAAAAATCCAACGTTCAAACCACTAATAACTTAAGAATAGGTTTCATGCTCAGAGGCAAAGTTTACCACGAAGTGGCATTTATCTTCCTCTCCAAAGTTAAGATATGATTCATTTATTGCAGTCAAAGCAATAGAAAACACTTATTTTTTAATTTTAAAATCAATTGTATGGCGCAGAGATGAATAGAAAGGGAGAGGATAAACAGAAACAAACCAATTGTTGAAGCGAGGGAGAATGAGGAGAGGCGAATTCGACATCGGAATCATCACTGGAGTAGTCCTGATAGGCAAAACGACCGTAACTGGAGCTCTGCTGCTGGCGCCAAAACGGCAGGGCGACGGTCCTATGCTTGAACCCGGAGCTTTGTCTATCGCTCCAATCCACCTCGACCGCGCCGGATGGCGCCGCGGAGCAGGAGGGCGAAAGCCGAAGGCGAGACGCTATCCTGGGGCGGAGGTGAAAGGCCCTAACCCCAATTAATTGGGAGGTGGCGGAAATGGAGGGAAGAGGCGGCCTGCTGCACCTTAGAGACATGGCAGTTAAGAAAGGAGCAGAAGCAGGAGCGGTGGTGGTTCTGAGCCTGAGTCTGAATCTGAAGTAGCCCTGAAACATGGCGGTGGCGGTTGAGTGGCAGTTGGAGTGTGTGATTAAGAAGACCTGACGGGAGCTTCCAACTACAATGCAACGCCCCCCCACACGGACACGGTAGTGGGAGCACTTCTGAGGTTTTACTATCCCTACCTCCAAGCTTTTTTTTTTTTTATATTTTTCTTTTAAAAAAAAAAAAACATTTTTCTTTTTCATAAACCCCAATTAGACCCCTCTAACTTTTTTTTTTTGGTACATGATTCCTATTATATTTTGTTTCAGACAAACTGATCTTCTTAAAAATCAAAATTTCAACATGCTCCTTAATCATATAAAATTTAGGACAAATTAGTCTTTTGATCGTATTTTTTAACCATGTAAAGTGAATTAGACAAATAAATTTATCAAAATACCAAAGGGAAGTCTATATCTCCAAATATTACATTTGTAAAAACTATGTTAAAAGTTTCATTTTACAATAACTTATTTGTCTGACACAAAATTTTAAACTATCAATTTTATTTTATATATATATATATATATATATATTTGTCCAAAGTTTAAATTTTAAATGAATGGCATTTTATTGAAGATTGTCCTAGAAAAATTATTCAACTATTTTTAAATAGAAAAATGTTTAAAAAATGGTTATTTAGCCTAATTATTTTTAATAATTTTTT
>QANU01004276.1:213916-245448 GCA_003254905.1 Nissolia schottii
AAAAAAAAAGTGAGAGACTATCGTGATAAAACAAATATATACTACTAGATAAAAGAAATTAATTATTGGTCTCTAATTTATATTTTTATGTTTGTCCTTAATTTATTTATTTTTTATATATTTATTTATTATTATTATTAAAAATTGCATTGTCTATTATTTACTTTCTACTTTTCATCTCTCACTACCCTTAATCTATTTACAAAACTAACTCAACAAAAAAAAAACCAAAGTGCAGCTTTTTGTTTTATTTTACACTTATTTGTGTTTATCAAGGTCAGTCAGTAAAGATAAATAAATAGCGAAACTCAAACACTCTAGAAAATCCGAATGAATCGCGCCTCCGCAGACACTGAACTAACAGAAAAGGCACTCTCAACTCTTAAATCTCAAATCTAGGGTTTTCCATTTTCATCACGTATTAGGGTTTCGCACTCTCCCTCCGCATCATCATCAACAATGGCGGCAATCGCGGCTCCCTCGCAACAACGATCCTCGAAGGTGGATTCCTACGTCGACAACAAGCGCAAGGAAGACATCCGCCACGCCAATATCATGTCCGCGCGCTCCGTCGCCAGCGCCGTCAGGACCAGCCTCGGCCCCAAGGGCATGGACAAGATGATCTCCACCTCCTCCGACGAGGTCATCATCACCAACGACGGCGCCACCATCCTCAACAAGATGCAGGTCCTCCAGCCCGCCGCCAAGATGCTCGTCGAGCTCTCCAAGTCCCAGGATTCCGCCGCCGGCGACGGCACCACCACCGTCGTTGTCATAGCCGGCGCCCTCCTTGAGCAGTGCCTCCTCCTCCTCTCCCACGGCATCCACCCCACAGTCATCTCCGACTCCCTCCACAAGGCCTCCCTCAAAGCCCTCGACGTCCTCACCGCCATGGCCGTCCCCGTGGAGCTCTCCGACCGCGACTCCCTTGTCAAGTCCGCTTCCACGTCCCTCAACAGCAAGGTCGTCAGCCAGTACTCCTCCCTCCTCGCTCCCCTCGCCGTCGACGCCGTCCTCTCCGTCGTGGACCCCTCAAACCCCGCCATGGTCGACCTCCGCGATGTCAAGATCGTCAAGAAGCTCGGCGGCACTGTGGACGACACCGAGCTCGTGAAGGGCCTCGTCTTCGACAAGAAGGTCAGCCACGCCGCTGGTGGACCCACCCGCATGGAGAACGCCAAGATCGCCGTCATCCAGTTCCAGATTTCCCCTCCAAAAACCGACATCGAGCAGAGCATTGTGGTGAGTGATTACTCTCAGATGGATAGGATTTTGAAGGAAGAGAGGAGTTACATTCTGGGTATGATTAAGAAGATTAAGGCTACGGGTTGCAATGTGTTACTGATTCAGAAGAGTATTCTCAGGGACGCTGTGACTGATTTGTCTCTGCACTATCTTGCTAAAGCTAAGATTTTGGTGATCAAGGATGTGGAGAGGGATGATATTGAGTTCATTACCAAGACCCTGAATTGCTTGCCCATTTCCAACATTGAGCACTTTCGTGCAGAGAAATTGGGTTTTGCTGATCTTGTGGAGGAGGTTTCTCTTGGGGATGGGAAGATTGTGAAGATTTCTGGGATTAAGGACATGGGGAAGACCACGACTGTGCTTGTCCGCGGATCCAACCAGTTGGTGTTAGATGAAGCTGATAGGAGTCTGCATGACGCTTTGTGTGTCGTTAGGTGTTTGGTTGCCAAGAGGTTTTTGATTGCTGGAGGTGGCGCCCCGGAGATTGAGCTGTCAAGGCAACTGGGTGCCTGGGCCAAGGTCTTGCATGGGATGGAGGGTTACTGCATTCGAGCATTTGCTGAGGCGCTCGAAGTCATTCCTTATACTCTGGCTGAGAATGCTGGTTTGAACCCTATCGCGATCGTGACTGAGCTGAGGAACCGTCATGCACAGGGAGAGATAAATACTGGAATCAATGTGAGGAAGGGTCAGATTACCAACATCTTGGAGGAGAACGTGGTGCAGCCACTGCTGGTAAGCACCAGTGCAATCACCTTGGCAACAGAGTGTGTGAGGATGATTTTGAAGATTGATGATATTGTAACTGTGAGGTAGAGTTGATTGAACAGTGACAGACATTGAGTCATTATCTTTTGTCTTTCGTGCTTTAATTAAAGTTGGGGTAGTGTATGTGTTTTTTGGTTGACTTTGGTTAAGTTATTTAGACTTGCTTTTGCTGCTGTTTAAAATTTTGGATGTCTTTGTGATGCTTCCTGAAGTCATCAGAGAGCCTTTTACTTAATGTGCATTGGGAGTTTATTACTATCAGATCATTTATCTGATAGTCTTTGTTATTGATGATGTTCGTGTCTTCACATTAATACGTGCATATCTGTTTTATATGTGACTCTGAAAGGAATGGGTTCTTACTAAAATAGAATATTCTTTTTTAAATCTTGGAATTGTGTCATCAGTGTGGTGGAATGCAGTTTAAGAATTGCTGATTTTATAAATCCTTGCTCCTAGATGCTGCTTGAACCAAACAGTTAGCAATGTATATTAGCAAGGAAATGTCTCGGTGTCTGCACTGTGAATTTTGAGGTGGTATTTCCTCATCTTGCCGTGATTATCTGTCTGGAGAGAGAGCTACAATTTAATGAAATCCTTTGGACCTTGAGAGCTATTATTTTGTTTTTCTTCTGTTAATGTGTCGAGTATTTTAGGTGTGTTATGTCTATCCTCTTTTACTTTGCTTTTAGTAATTAGAAAATTGGTAGGAGTGTGTTGTAAGCGTATGGGTAACCCAAGAGTGAAGCTCTTTACCCTCATTCTAATGAATTCTTCAAAAAGGAGAGAAGAGCTTTTGTTAATCTCTTTCCGAGTTCTAGCCTTGTAGACTGTGGATACTAGTGATAATTTGGGGTTGGTAGGTGCTTCTACCATTGATTGCTAAGTTAGGAGTCACAACTAGAGAGTAGAGACTCTGAACTTCAGGTGTGTTTGAGTTTTATTTTGAAGGGGAAAGAAAGGAAAGGAGTTGGTAAATTTAATTGTAATTTGAGAGTTTTAAATTTGGTCAACCAACTCCTATCCTTTCCCTCCAAAATAAAACTCATAAACACACCCTAAGATGAGGCATTCTGCTGCAATGGATATCATCCAATTGAATGTGAGTATTGTAAAAAACGAGGAAGGTTTTCACCTCGAGTAGTCTAAATTAAGTGGTTTTTGGTGTATTTCTTTGACTTGGGTGACTTCCGGATCCTTTGTTCGGGAATCACTGAGCGGTAAGTTCTGTAACATACTTGTAGTATAGTCGATTTATTGATTGCCTTGGCTGGTTTACCATTGTGGGAAATTGTATGGGCATCAATCTTTTTTCTTGCTGTGGCATACCGTCTTTAGAATTGCAACAACGATGGGAGACTTGGATCAATCCTTAACACCTACCTACTGCATAATATATATTAGAACATGAAGCTGGTTATGTGAAGTTTTTCGCTATATCAACAAAATGGTTATAAATTCGTGTATCAGAGTGGTGCCTCTGGTAGGTCGTCGAATCTCGATCTCGCTGTGCATGAATAATATCCATCTCTCAGTTACCACTTACCATCAAGAAAAAGTAGGCTGACTTTAAATTTGTAAGTTGATTTCGTTGTAAATATTATGTTTTCATTATATAAATTCTGATATACATGTCAGTGTGTAACGTAAAGCACATGGACACCTTCCAACCGACCGTGTCCCTGAATTGGTTCTCTTTAATCCACCAACAGGCAACAACAACCCGGATCAGCCAGCTTTGCCCCGAGTCTTTTGGCTCCTAACTCATAACCAAAATAGATTGATGGGAAAATAACTTAATCTTGCAAAAAAGTTGCATATGCAGTTCTAACTGCTGGAACTATAATACCAGTGGTTGTGCTCTGATATACTACACCAGAACTAGATAACATTTATCTATCAACGGGTTAGATGTGTCAAGGTATGTCTTTATGAGCTGCATCAATTTGTTCATTCTCTTCCTCAGCATTGAACAAGGGCTTTATCAATGATGCCTCTTCTGTGTTGGTCACCTTCTTTTCTTTGGCCTTGCCCCATAGGACTAGGTACAGACCAAGCACGATAAGAATTGCACCAACAACCCTGTGATCAAACCAGAATAAGTATGTTGCAATTTCAAAAAGAAAAAGTGCAAACTTAGAACATCTCTCTACCATTGATGGTTAACAAATAAATTGAGTACATACCCTCCAGCGAATAATTGATCACCAAGAATTACGGCCGCCATGACAGCAACTAGAAAGGTTTGCAATGGCTGAAAGACAGCAACACAGACAGGGCCACCCTTTTGAATACACCATGTTTGGAGAGAGATGACTATGCCGGATGATACAACTCCCTGGAATGATCACGCAACAATAAATTGAGTTGTCGACTTCCAAATTGCATGCTTTTGAGACAGAATAGATGTGTCATAGAAATAAAATTTATGAGTGTTACAGCATATAGGATGGTGAGAAGTTCTTCTGCTGATATTATCTTCCAACGTTCCAAGTCAGTTTCTAGGAAGGCTGCTATAATCAAGAATTGAATCAATCCAAAGAAGCAAGTAAAGGAAGTGAGTGATAGTTTTGCTGGATACTTCTTCACCACAGGAGCCTGCAAAAAAATGTTTAGTGACTTTGGTTAACATATAAAAATAACAGTTGAACAAGTCAAGTGCAACTTCACAAACATAATGGCGATTACATACACTGCAAGATGCCGATGTATTCTATCTGTGTTTATAATCATAAGAATGAAGCAACAAGTTGACTAGATTCCAGTTGAGAATAATTTCCAAGTTGACTAACGTTACATTGTTAGCCATTAGAAATTCAGCAAAGCTTCAAATTAAGGTAAGTAATTTTTTTTGTACTAAAGTTTAGGTGAGTTTGACGCCAGCCATCTAACCAAAGAGTAGGCCAAACTTTTTGAATGTTTACGTAAGTACTTTTGTATCATCTACTGAAGTGATTCATGCATAAATCGTTCCTTACTAACTGTGTCAATCATCTTTGGCATTATAAGTAATTACTCATCATAATAATTGCCCATCATGATTTGTCACTTTCTTGAATTTCTGTTAGCAATAGTTTAAAGTTATTTTACGACAAAAGTGCATAGAAATTAATCTCTTTAAAGTTTTAGCTTAGATAATCTATGTAAGCCATGATTATAATGAACAAACCTGAAAAACCATCCAGCCAGCCCATGATAAACAATGTCCAAGCAAGTATATGCAACCCCATGTCCAGTTTTGCACTTTTGTTGATGACTGATCCACAGATAAAGTGTCTCCTTGAATCTGAGGCATCTGCATGTGGAGAAGAGGAGGGCCCTTATAGAGAGTAATTACTGTCGCACCCCCAACACTGGCAATAGTTCCTAGAACCTTTGCCAATCCATCTATTCTTGCTATGTTAACTTCCTCGAGCCTGTCAGAAAATCGAAACAAGTTATAAGAACTTTGAAGAGATCAAAAGACAAAAAATGATAAAGATTTGACACAGAAGGAAGCGTGAATACCCTAGAGCTGAGGCCATGACAAAAGTGATGGCAGGAACTGAGTTTTGCATAGCAGAAGCAAAAGTTGGAGAAGCATAATACAATCCCAACAAGTAAAACCCTTGGTTTGCAGTGATGCTAATACAACCAATAAAAATAAAAGTGTGGAGAATATCACTAGAAACAATAAGATGGAAATGAAAGCGTGGAGAATTTCTGGTTGCGGATTTTTTATTGCTTACCCCAGCAATGCTAGTAGGAAGAACTTAAACAGCAAAGAAAAAGTAAGGGGTGGTCTTTCGTTCCTGTTGAACAAGAGATAACATTGTTCCATACGTTAAAATCTTAACACAAAGAAAAACTAGCTAGAAAAGCTATGACAGAAAGGGGGAAAAAATAATATGAAAGGAGAAAACAAGTTGGATTAGGGTACCCTCATGTTAATTTTGTACATGACAAGTTTATGTTAGGAGAGAAATAAACGTAACTTTTAAAATAGGTGGAGCCCTCTTGAAATTTATAAGGCCTAATTTGAGTGCTTATGTCTATTTCTCTTCTAACATGGCGTGGTTATACTCAAAATCAACATGAGTTGATCCTAATCCAAACAAGTTTCATACTAAAACTCACTTCTCTAAAAAATAAGCAATTGGGCTCAACAAAAGAAGGGCAATTATATTTCTATAAACAGGGTAAACGACTTTGCTGACACCAATGTTGAGTGCAAGTCTAGAAACAATGTGAAATCCTGCAAAGCAGAACTGCAGGGCGATTAATGCCACAAGAAGCTTCACTTTCTTTGTCATGACACTTTCCATTCTTGTGTTCTTGTTGCAGCAAGTAGCAACCTAGAATTTGTTACGAGGGACAATAACAAAGGAGAGGTGCTTATATATAGAGAAACAATGTTGAAAGAAGGAATACTAAATTTGTACCATTTTTTTACATTGTGAATATCAGAAGCTAGTGATATTATTAGAAGCATCAGAATGGCAGTTACAAAAGACATATTAACGTTTAACATATATGCCAAGTTATCTCTAGACTACAAAATCTTAGATATATAAATTTAATTTCTTCTGCTTGTTGACTTTTAAATTGAATATTTTAGGGAGACAGAGGGAAGGTGAATCATGTTAGCCAGGGTAGTTAGAGAGTGGCCAACCTCAATCATTTGCTTGATCATGTTCCCAGCGAGACTGCTGTACCAATTCTCTATCATTGTCAAGTAATCATTTCTGTGTTTTCTTTTTGTAGCCATAAATTTTAAGTCCAGCAGAGAATTTATTATTTATTTGACATGCAATTTGAAGCATTTATTTTGATAATAATGTTGATTGGCTGCTCCTTAAGAATAGACTGAGCCACACTGAGGTGATTCTTTTGATTGTACTTCATTAAAAGGGTTGAGAAGAATAGAAGTATGACAATTAAAGATGCATATGCCCGTGTTTTTTCTTTAGGCATTCTTTATGATTCTTCTGGTTTATTATTGACATTTATTTGTGCAAGGAAGGCCAACTATTAGACCCACAAGAAAATATTAGTTAATAGTAAAAATCAACACGATTAAGCCATGTAAAATTTTTACATGATGATCCATTCTTAATGGCCATATGACTCACGAGTCACGACCCCAAATGACTGAAATGCTTAGTTAAATGATCAAAATGTTACTTCGTATGAATTGATATTGCATCATTAAGTTTATGTTGTTCTTAAAATATATTCTAGTGAATTATTTCTAAAGATACAAGCTATAATATTCTCGGACAAACATCTTAGTCAACGCATCAACTAGATCATGAGAGGAAAATTATTGGTTAAATGTGCTGATTCATGAACGTTCTATTGATTTGTTCATACAGATCTCAAGAAATTACAAGAAATACAACATTAGGCGCAGTTTGAGAAGGGTGAGAATATTCCAAATAAGAGGCTGATTGTGACAAATACAATGTCTGTCTGTTGCGCCACAAAATAGTGGAAGCAAGATTTGTTTGATAAAAATATATAATCACTAATTAATGTTGGATTTGGGGCAAAGGTTAAGACTTGATTTCACCAAACTCTATCATTAATGACCCTATGGTTCCATAAAGCTGTTTTAATGGTAGCTAGACTGCATGTGCAGCCCCACTACCCCAGGCATTTTGGATGCAGAGAATGAGATGCATACATTTGATAATTGACGCAAAAATTGTTCAGCGTTACTATTTATTATCCTTTTCTAACTACCTATCCATTTTTGTCTATTTTATCATCTCATTAATTTATAAATTGATGATAAATCATAATTTTAAAATATAATAAGGACTGCTATTATTGCCAATTATTATGTTCTTGTTGTTATTTAGTAATTTTTTATAAATGCATATACATAATAGAATAAAATAAAGTATTATTTATTAGTTATGCGCACAAAATTAAAAAATATATATATTTTATAATTTTGAAAACATATGTATAACACTAACTACAACTAGAAAAATAATGTCAAATATGCATGATATCTAACACATTGATGTACTAAAGGGATGTATACAAATTAAATACTAAATATAAATGTCACCCCTTTTTATAAGTCGCTTAAAGTGATTTAACATTTATTGTAAAATCTCATTCAAGTTTTGTAGATGAAAAAGTTATCATTGCAAAAATTTTACCTCTATAAGTAGCCAATTAGGCTTGAGCCACGAGTAAACTTTATATAATAGCGATTTCAGTTAAAAAATAAAATCCCTGCCCCTCCCTAAACAAGTCGCCCTTGGACATGAGTATGGTCTTTCCGATGCATGAATCAACCCATTTTGTCTTTGACATGCAATTATGTAACGTGCTTTTCTTCTTGCTGACAACCGGACTAATTTTGTGTCTTCTTGTCACAGAAAAAAGTAAGTTTATTAAATGTAAGTAGTAAAATAGATTGTGTTTTATTTATTTTTTAACTAAGATAATAATGAGACTTTTTTTAACCTTATAATTCAAATCCGAATCCTTTGGTTTCATCGGACAAAGGAGCAACCATTATGAGCTCAACCGCAATAATAAAATATTATAGCTTGCCTCATAATAGAAAAAGAAAGTTAAAGTATTTTAGTTTGTATGTTTATGGTTATTTCTAGAAAATTCGTGTATTTTAGGAGCACATACAAAATATGTGACGAGACTCGTACACGTATAAATATATTTTGAATGAAGTTAGTGTCACTCGCATTTTTCTTATGAGTATACCTAAAAATGAATTGTTAAAATTGTGCTTATCCAATAATCTCATTTTTTTAAATTTGAGAGTTTTCACCTTGCTACGCTGAAAAATAACATCATACTTCGCCTCAGATAACTTTATGTGTGGAGTAACAATCTCCCCTAATGGAGATAAACCGGTGATAGTCGCCACTTTGAAAAGGATCGGCCTAACCATCTTGTACGATAGATTAAACTATTGGTGGAAGGGTTCCAGAATTGATATGTTGCACTTATCATGGAGCTATCCAACCTCAGGTCGTAGTGGAAGAGCTGAAGAAAGTCATAGTTGCCCAAAATCTTCCAAAGATCGCCCTTTTCTTCCTCCCAATGATCTAACTAAACAATAAAGTCTAAGTTGTTCTTCATGTTGTTTCTAAACACTTTAACTGATGAAAATGCCATGTGTGTATCTCAGGTTGGCTTGCCAATACTTTGTGCTCCAGCATACAAGGAAAGAAAGAAGTGACCATAGATGCATCATCCTTGTCCATTAAAGGACCAATATACCCATAAGTTTTCCTTGAGAAAGAGAAATGAAGCATTACCTGGCTAGACCACACTTCCTGAAATTCTGGAGAAAGATTGGGTGCTATTTTTAGGGATTTTCCCTGAATTGGAGCTGATGCAAATGCGATGGTAGGAACTTCCTTATTGGTAGAAGAAGACGGTGTAATAGCCATGGGAGATACAGAGGAATTATGAGAATGGAAATGGGAAGAAAAAGAGCAAACTTGACCATAATAGAGAGAATATGAGGAGTAAGGGTTCTGGAAATTAGAATTGGTAAAAGAGAGTATGGATGGGTTTGATGGGTTTTATAGTGCTGAGGAAGCTTCTTGAAGAAGTTTTTGAAATTTGGGGAATACAAACGGTGGCGCGAAAATTTGGGGGAAGTTAAAGAGATGGATGACTTGACAGTTACTTTCTTAGGAGTTTTTATTATATTTTAATGAGAAGATGAAGGGTTCTGATCTATATTGCGATCCGTAAAAAAAATGTGTGTAGGTCGAATACGATAGAACAAAGTCTCACTTGACGATAAATACATGTCAAGGAGGATGAGTCAAATTTCTAGAAAATTAGTATAATCAACCTTGAAGAGAGAGACGATATAGACATTGGACGCCAGATGCATTGGTCGACTAAGGTGAAGATTATGTTGCAAGAAAGAGAAAATAGCTCAGAAGTAGGAGACTGACGTGACAAGGCTAGCAATGATGATCTAAAACCCATGACAATCACTTTTTGGGTTTTTAATATATTTTATAAGGGAACAAATATTCTTAGGCTATTTTGATTAATATTTTTCTTTCCTACCCTTCCTCAAAGAAAAATATTAGGGGACATCTTGTTATATCAAAACAATTTATAAGGAAATGCAATAATTTGAAATAAGGGTATTTAAGTAAAATATAAGGGAATGTCAAAATACAAAAATGACTAATGGGTCGACTAAGGTGAGATCAAACCAAACGACTCTATCTTGATGAGGCTAGTCAAAGATGGCAATCGACCTTAAAAGCTCATGTGGAAGCACAAACTAAATCAAAGGATATAGGCATCGTCCAAACAAATGAATGGTGACTGGGGCGATCTTGTAGGTATAAGTCATGGACAAGTAATGATTAGTGGTATAAATGGTTGCTAGTGTAAGGTTCGTAAAGATAAGATCGTTTAGGCGACCAAAGTGGCGATCTCATCAGAGACTTAAACAGTTTTTAGAGTTGGCAATAGTGGTCATTTCATGTCATCCTATAAAGGGATGTAGAGAATAGATAATTGTTGACGCCTCTTTTTGAAATCAAATTCTAAAAGGAGGAAGTTATTTGTAACGTGACATTCACAGATAGTGCATGACGATTGCTAAAGGATGTGCATAATGGTTTACGAGATTTTCGCTAAGTTGGGGTGAAGTGAAGACGCAGGAGCAAGTGTCAACCACTCAATGGACACCTATAAATAATATGCTTGTGGATGAAGCAAATGAAAAAAAATACTTTTGAATTCTCACATACTCATACACGTCCAAGAACTTTTTGAGTTTAAGAAAAGAATCAAGTAATTTTTTTTACTTGTTTTTTTGTCTTTCAGTTTCATAGGAGTAGGGCTTTTTCATTCAAGTTCTTGTTTCGTCTATTATTTATCAATTTGATCTTGTATTTATACGATATCACAAAGTTATTCCAACTAATTATTTTTATCATTGATAATTCCTATCCCCTTCTAAACTCGCATTCTCGTTAAAAGGACTTACGTTGACATAAAAATTACTCTGTAATCCCTATCTTACATATATTTTATTTAATTTTTATGGTGAATAGTTCATAATTATTTATAGATCAAAATTCTCATAAAATTAACTTGATCAAATTCTGCAACAGTGTGATTAGGGCACTTGCCCAAATATATCAACCACATTAGAGACTAGAGTGCAGCTAAAACAATGGCACAAAGGTAGGCCCTATAAAATCCCAACCGATTTATTTTTTCTTTTCATTTTTAATTTTTTTTTCATTTTAAATAAAAATGAGCTAAAGAACATAAACAAGACTCCCTAGTGAAATAGAACAGCAAAAAGGTAGAAGCAATTTCAGCTAAAAACCCTAATTTCCCATTCAGATTTTCCATTGGGACCCATTAATGCTGTGTGATGAGAAAAACTCTAATTGTTGCAATGCAGGGGTCGAACCATGTCCCTCCGAAGCGACACCGTTGAACGCCGGAGGTTGGCATCGCCGGAAGCTAGAAATGGCGTCCCAGGCGCCGGAAATGCCGTTCTCGGCGGAAAAAACGGTGGCGCGCCGTGGAGCTTGGAGAAGACTGCGTCGAGCCAGAGGCTGAGGGTGAATCCGATGAAGGATCACGTGCCGGAATCGTACGAGGACTTGGCATTGGATTACAACCCTTCGATTTTCAGCACGCTGGAGAAGCACCTTCCGACGAACATGCTCAAGGCCCCTCGCGACGACAAGGTCAAGTACATCAACGACATTCTGCTCGAATATCTTCCCCCCTCAGCGCGGATTAGGGTAATGCTCTCGCTTATGCGCTTTGCTTAGTGTTTTTTCATCATTTGTTGGTTTTGCTGCATTTCGTGTCTTTTGTGTTTTTAAATTGTTTGTTTTGTTGGAAAATGGAAGGGACTGAAGCTCAATGCTGGAAAAAGATTTTGTGTTTCTTGGTGGTGTTAGGTTACATTGAATACCTTGTGTCTCAAGCAATGTTGTAAAAGCTTGGCAGGATAGAGAACCGGCGAGGGTTAATCTGCATGAGATATCTACTAATGATCCTGACAACAGCAATGTGAAATAAACATTTATGAAATGTAGTTGAGGGCATGGCCATAAATTATTTAAACTGAATGGAAAAGCAAGTTTCACTATCACATTTGGCATTGTTTACAAGTAATTCGTATAGGGTACGAGGTTACTTAAACAGGTGAGGAAGGCGCCTTGACGGAAGCTCAAAGGCTGGGGGCGAAAGCTCCAAGCGGGTTCGGAGGCTTGGACGAAAGCTCCAAGCGAGTTCTTCTCGGAGAGAGTGCGGCGGCGGGGTGTACCTGCAAAGGCACTCTGACGTTCAAGTAAGCACGAGGGTTAGGAGAATTCTCTAAGAAGGGAATGAGTGATACCTGGCGTCCTGAGGAGGTCGTGTGCTTTTATAGGTGAGCTTAGAATGCAAAGATAGAGATAAGATAGAGATAAAGTGAGGGGAGTTTACCTATCTGCTCCCCGGCTTATCTTTTCCCGCTTATCTAGGAGTTGGTTGCGGACTGGGGAGGAGAAGTTGCCGCTACCTCTTCTTAGCCTTGTTGGGCCGGACTGGGTTCAGAGTCTTTGAGCTTACGACCTTCTCCTCCTCTAAGCAGCATGAGGCTCCCTCTCTTTGGGCCGGTCTGACCAGGTGGGGGAGAGCCTCTTTTGCTTCTTAGTGGGTTGGGCCCGTCGGGCCTTTTAGAGAATGTGAGCTCCTCTCCTTCTTAGAAGGTTAGGGCTCTAGGCCCCGATTTTTAGCCCGTAACAGGCATCAAAACTCAGTTGAACATAACTCGATTTTGCTAAACTTGTTTGAAGTTCATTGAAGCTCAATTTGTACCCTCCAAACCATGGTTTGGACTTTAGAGTGTGTGAACTATATTCCAAACATGCTCTAAATGTCTGGTTCCTGGTCCAACCAATCTAATCTTATTGTGATAACAGGTGTCAAGGTTGCTAATTTGCATAAATGTTTGATGTTTTTAGTGTGTGTAACAGTTGGGGATTACTTTAAAGATGATTTCTTATTTGACTGCGATAATGAAGTTGATGAGTTGAAATTAGAAGTATTGAAAGTTAATCATAACTCGCTGATAATTTTCAGGACCATTTATTTTTGAATTCATATTCTATAATGTATTTTGTCCTATCAGTTTTTGGTTCTCTATGTGCTGTCACGGTTTAGATATTTGTGATATTGTTCACTAGCATTATGGAATGTGTTGAGATGTGTGGTGGATTCTTATCTTTTTTCCCTAAACATCAACTTCAGATTGTGTGGCTTTTAACATTGTGGCATTTGATTTTCTCTGTCAGATTTACATGGTGTCAAAAGTTGTAAATGATTATTATTAATCAATTATTAATATTGGTATTGTTTTTGTTATTATTTTACCACATGCTTTTATGTTGATTCTGATTTTATTTGGTAGGATCAAAAGCACAGAGAATACAGACAGAGGATACTTGCAAATTATCAGGTATGCAATGTCCAAATTGTTGATTATCTGCCCATTCTTTTGTCTGATTTTGTTGGCCTGAAATTGATGTAGAACCTCAAAGAATAAGTATTATCATCACAATTCCAGTTTGCAATGTATGAAAGTTTTAAGACAAGCATAATATAATTGTGAGTAGGCATTCTATATTATTTATAGCAAAAATTATTTTGATAATTTATTTATTGGATAAAGATCATTTCATCGTGATGGATTGGACTCACTTGATTTATTATGACTTTGCAATTGTTTTGCAAACAACACGCAATTTACTTATTTACGTGTAGTGCAGAACGTATGTTTCCTCAAAAGTAAGACTAAGGCTCTGTTCTTTCCAATGGAAGTATAGCTGGTTATAGTATATTGAATTCTAATTCATATGATTTTCTTTTCTCAGTCCCCTGCTAAATATTAATGAGTTCAAAAATTCACAGGTAGTTGATTGTTTTATTGTATTTATGTTTCAACATTTATGTTAGCTGCTACAAAGGAGTAATTATTTCAATTCAAAACAGCAGGTCAAAGCATATGATTTATGCTTAAGTTTCTAGTTTGCTGAATTATTATTATCACAATCTTCTGCACATTTGTTTTTTGATGCGTTTTAGCTAGACTTACAGGTTTTCTATCACAATTTTGCAGCCTCTGCATCAAGAGTTGTACTCTATGAATCCTACAAAGTTCTTTGTCCCAGCATTTCTGAAAGCTGTTAGTGATAATACAGAACGCAGCTTTAGGAGTATAATATCCGAGCCTTCCCCTGGCATTTTTACATTTGAAATGCTTCAGCGACACTTTTGTGAATTACTGATATCTGAGGTACTTCATCATTGTAACTAGCAGTATCCAATCCTTTTAATTTAGAATCTGGAAGTGGAAGCCTGTAGATATACTTATATTTTGTATATGTTGAATTTTATCTGTGGCCTCCCTAGGTTGAAAACTTTGAGAGGTGGGTTCAAGCAACGAAGTTTCGGATTATGCGTCCCAATACAATGAATAAGTATGGTGCTGTACTTGATGACTTTGGCCTTCAAACTATGCTTTCCAAGCTTATGGAAGGTTTTATTTGTCCTTTGTCTAAAGGTGAATGAAGTCTGCATGATTAAATTTAGCTTATGGTGATTCAACCAATTATCTATTTATTCACTAGGCGAGATTAGCCAGACTCTTTTAAGTTTTTCATTCTTGGAAGAGATGTTCAGTCAATTAATCCTTCATTATGCAGCATTCTTTGCAGAACTTGGTGGATCAACCCTGGATTCTCATCATGGGTTTATTGTTGAATATGGCAAAGATAGAGATATTGACTTAGGTGAGAGTTTTCTACTTGATTAGAAATTTCGCCACATTTAATGTGGATCTATCATATGTTGTAAGCATTCAAGTTTGTCTTAAAACTGGTGACTTACCCTTGCCTTGCATGGGTATTTTTAAAAAATCTTATTAGGGACATACAAGCTTTATTATTGGCAAACAAAGTTTTCAATGATGTAGGATTCCTTTACTATTCAATACACCTAAGTTTTGCCTTTTCATTGTACTATGCTATTAGCAACAAAGGTTAACAAATTGCCTTACATTTGTAGGTTTTCATGTGGATGACTCAGAAGTAACCTTGAATGTTTGCTTGGGTAAGCAATTTTCTGGAGGGGAATTGTTTTTTCGGGGTATGCGATGTGATAAACATGTACATTCAGAAACTATTTCAGAGGTAAGTCATGGAGATGGAATGACATAAAATTAGATTGGTATTGGTATTAGGGACATATACAATAATTATTTTTTCTCTCTCAGGGAATACACTGTTCTGTTACCATATTGATCAGCACTGATGCGGTGGCAATCCTTGTTATGTTGATTTACAGTTGATTTAATTGTCCTAACTGATTTTTCTTATTTTCTGAGCCATCAGGCAACAAGAATATTTGAGCATATGATGCATGATATATCCATGTTAGTAATTTGTATTTTTGAAAATCTTTGTGTGATTTGCTTAAACCAATATTATAATGGATGAAGCAGTAATAAAGGTGCTCATTCTATTGTTCATACATCAATTTTTAACGTATTTTTGATGGAGTTCATTATTTGAAAGCAGGAGATCTTTGATTATTCCCATGCCCCTGGACAAGCTGTGCTTCATCATGGTCGTCATCGCCATGGCGCTAGAGCTACTACATCGGGCTGTCGGGTCAACCTAGTTATGTGGTGCAGAAGGTACTTTCACATTTCATTTCACTTACATTCATTGTTATATGTCATTGTATATCTTCCTGCACCGGTAGCCATTTACACTTACAATTTTGTTTCGGGGGTGGTCAAGTGGTGGGTTCAAACGGAGGTTACCTATTATTTACTCAATATTAGATATATGTTGTTCTCCATTTACTTTTGTTGTTCCTCATCAAATTAAAGATGAAGGTTGCATTGTTTCTGTGCAGTTCTGCTTTTAGAGAGCTGAAAAGGTATAAGTCAGATTTCTCTAGCTGGTGTGGTGTGTGCGCTCGTGCGAAGAAAGAAAAGGAGCGCAAAAAACTTGAGAATACCCAATTGGTAAATCTTTATGTGATCTTCACTTTTCCCCGCACATGCATTACATTCTGAGCGTTCTGGCCAATAGCATTGATTATGTAGCTGACATGACCCATAATAGGATCAAACACAGTTGGTAAGCTCTCGAGTTAGGTCTCAAAATCGAGTTAACTTAGGTAAACTTGACATGAGTAAACTTGGGTAAATTAGGATAAATTCAGATAAATTTAAAATAAATTTATGAATTCACTATTTTAGTCAAAATTTAACTTCTCAAGTCCCAAATCAGAGTATTTTTTCACAAACAGCACTCTTAATTATGTCTTCTGAAATGAAAGATCTTGGCATCTTGACTTATTTTGATTCTTAACATCATGAAGTTTTGATATGTTACTTTTTATTCAATTTTAATTTGTTTTTCATATTTTATAACTTGTGTTTGCTTTATTCTGCTGTTGCAAGTGAAATTATGACCTATATTTTATCACTTACCCGAAGAATAAGTTAGCCGTACTCTGAGTTGTGTTATATTTCCCTTTAATGGAAGTGCATCCTGACTTAGGTTCTTTTATGTTTAGAAATGCATTACTGATGTTCTGCAGAATAACTATAAGAATATCTGTTATGCAGGGTTTTCTAAACAGGTAAGGCGAAACAACTGCATGATCTGTTTGGTTAAATGTATCAGTGTGTGGTTGTAAAATGATTCAGGTGTAATCATCATTAGCCTCAGACAATGACTCTGCTTCCGGATCCAGTTGTCTGTGAAAGTTACCCGGTTGAAGGGGATCAGTTGGCTTGCATTTTCCCATGTAAATTGTTACTATTTGTTTTATTCATCTGATGTCTTTCAGATTCTGCTTAGGTGTATTTGCACAAGATGAACATGTCTTGTGTGCGCTTCCGATTATCATGGCTAGCAATTTAGATTAAGATAATGATCAATTTCTGATTATGTTGGAGGCTTATTGCGAATCTATTTTCATTTTAATCTGTTGTATTTTTCTTTAAAATCCTTGGAGAGGTGTGGGGTGATGATGTCTTTGCATACTTTTGGGGATGGATTTGGGTAAAGTATTATAGCCTAGTTGTTGATGAATAAAAATTAATGAGATAAAAAATTTATAAAACATAAGTACCTAAACAGTAGAGTAGATCATATATGCAATTATTTAGTTAATAAAAAAATGTGTAATTATTTATCTTTTTAATTTTTATCAACTGTTATGATACGCATTTTATTTTTTAAAGTATGGCCAAATGTCAAATTTGTCGGGGAGGATAACAGTGAGGAAAGTCTCCTTAATTTTTAAATCCTAAATCTTAATTTAAATTGTCCTTGCTGATCAGCAGAGTTTTGACACTTCCATATATTTATTTGTTGAAATGGGAAAAGGGGAGAAATGATTTTTCAAACCAAAAATGTAAGTGTTGAATGATAAAATGCGAAATGAACTCATTACTACGATAATTGTATGATAAAACAAATTATAAGTACAAAATATAGGTTATGTTTATTTTCATATAATCTTTTCTACCTTGTAACATCTTGCAAGTTGCAACCAATAGATTACCTTATCATTAATTTCGATATTTTGTAGTTAAAAATAAACTCCATCCGCAATTCACTGCACTCAGCTGACAAGTCTATCACTTTCAGAATGGGGGGTGTGGGCTCCAAAAGCCGCACGCGAACCATGTGATGCGTGGAATACATATACTGTGTCCATCATATCTAGGTGGGTTACCCTAAGAATTTCGCACTTCCTTCTGTTTTTGGCCATTTAAGAAACTTGTTATGACAACAACAACAACAAAATAGAGAGGAAGTTTTGTTCAAGATCTCTTTCTATATGATTTTGCGTAAGTTATGATCTCTTTTTATGCGTAAAAACTAATTATAACATTATGAATTTTAACATACAAAATTTTATAACAAATTATTGATTAATAATGGAAAAGCTAACAACTGTCCTTAGGACACTTGTTAAAAAGATAAAAGAGGTAATATTTCATTGAAAAGTGAAATATGTTAATTTTTAATAGTACTGCATGGCTTAAAAAACTTCAAAATTTACTTTTATTTTCTATCCTTTTAGAACATTGATTAGCAAAATCTATTAATAATACATGATCTTTTTTCAAGTAATAAAATAAGAGTTGTGTTAATAAGTGTCATTGGGGTACTTGTTAAGAAATTCATAAAAGTAAATTTGTATTGAAAAAATAAAAATATGAAGTGTTCAATACATTGAAAATGTCAAAACATTCTATTTTAAGTCTCTTAACAAGTATTTCACGAACACTTGTTAGCTTAACCCGTAAAATAAGGTGAGCTAAATAGTAATTAAACAAACAAAAATTATTGGGGTACACCCAAATCATGTCACTCGTACATTCACCATGTACAAAATACAAAATTTAATTAGTATACATCGTATCCCGTACAAATTGCAAAATTTGGAATAACCTAACGACTACGCGACTGCGGCACATACTCCCACGAGATTTTCCCTCACACCCATGTGCACAAAGTTTATATACTAAAGTGCACAAACATTATATGTTATTCTGCACAAATTTTAGAGATTAAAATTCGCATAAATATTTTGGTGTGTGTTTTTCATGTTTTCAATATTTGTGCACCTTCATTCTCAATATTTGTGCAATTACGTTGTTAAAGTTTGTGCTTTGCTCTAGACGTTTGTTAAAATGAAACGCAATCATACCTAGAAACACCACATGTACACAAGCTTTATATATTAAAGTGCACAAACATTATGTGTTACTTTCCACAAATTTTAGAGATTAAAATTCGCATAAATATTTGGTAAGTGTGTTTTTCATGTTTTTAATGTTTGTGCATCCTCGTTCTCAGAGTTTTGTGCATTTAAGTTGTTAAAGCTTGCGCTTTGATGCTCTAGATGTTTATTAACATGAAACGCAATCATAACTAGAAACACACATGCGCAAACTTTATATATTAAAGTGCACAAACATTATGTGTTATATTGCACAAAACTTAGATATTAAAATTCACATAAATATTTGGTAAGTGTGCACAAACCTTAAGTATTAGAATACACAAACATTGTATACGTCAATGCACAAATTTTACCAATTCTAACATATATATTTTACAAGAAACCAATATAATACACACAAATTATCAACACAAGATTTATACACTAAAGTGCACAAACTTTATGCAACAATTCCCACAAACACACACAGTAGAGGTCATCCAAAATTTCGTAATTAAATCACATACATCGGTCGAAAAGTGAGGAAAGTTCAAAAATATGCAATTAACTAGGAAAACTCTAAAAAGTTATAGTTTCAAATTCGAAACATAAATGTGGGCTTTTGTCGTTGAGTGTTTGTTGATTTGCTTGATGGTGAGTGTTTCGTCGTCCTTTGTTCAGTGGTGATTTTAGTGAAATTCAGACAGAAATGAATAGAGAACTGTGCTGGTTTTGTGAAGGAGATGTGGAGACGCGAGCAGTTACTTTATTGTGTGTGTATACATAATAATAAGTGAGTGAATAAACGTGAAAAACAAAGGTTGTTTAAAAGTAATTGTGTGGATTAAATCATATAAATACGGAGGTGAATGTATAATGGATGCTAAGAGAGTGTATTTAAACAAATTCCACATGTTATCTCAAGTCGATGCTCATAGTGAAGCCGGATGAGAGCAGCACCGACATACTCCCCTCAATTAACACCACTGTTAATCAAACAAAACATAAAACTAGAAAGACTCTCTCCTGTTATATGTAGGTGTGCATGTGCTCTCGTGCTTCTAATCCATCCCCAACAGCACAATCACTCACTCGCTGCTAGAGAGTAGATTCGTGTTATGTTCCGCGTGACAACTGTAATGTAGCTGTCTGGTCATTACTTCTCCATCTTCATCACTCTCCATCTTCCATTCTTGTGCCGTGTCGTGTCCCATTATTTTCCCCCTTTTTACTTTCTTTTACTTTGCGTTCATCTTAGTCAAAGTATAAATGTTCCTATTTTTAACACACCACATTCCNTTACTTCATCTTATGCAATACTCATCGTTGGGTCCTATCTGTCTAACACCAAACACTAGAGAGAGATCATAGATTTGAGACATCAAACATCCATCATCATCTTATAGATTCAGAGAGAGACGACGACAACAACAACATCAACGTCATCAAAATGCATGCGAAGACAGACTCGGAGGTAACAAGCCTCGACGCCTCATCTCCCACGAGATCTCCTCGCCGCCCAGTGTACTACGTTCAGAGCCCATCCAGAGACTCCCACGATGGGGAGAAGACAACGACGTCGTTTCAGTCGACACCGGTGCTCAGCCCAATGGGCTCCCCTCCCCATTCCCACTCCTCCCTCGGCCGCCACTCACGGCAGTCCTCCTCCAGCCGCTTCTCCGGTTCCCGCAAGCTCAACAACAACAGCAACCACCGCAGCAACGGCAAGAACAAGGCTTGGAAGGATCAGATCGACGTCATCGAAGAAGAAGGCCTTCTCCAAAACGATGACTACGAAAAGGGACTCTCTCGCCGCTACTATTTCCTCACTTTCGTCGTTGGATTCTTCCTTCTTTTTACCGTATTCTCTCTCATCCTCTGGGGCGCTAGCAGGCCCATGAAGCCCGAGATCTCCGTCAAGGTTTGATTTTGAGCCTTACCCTCCATTCTTTTCCCTCTTTCCTGAAATGGGTATTGATCAAGTTTGCGTCTTTGTGAGTGCAGAGCATCAAGTTCGATCATCTTAGGGTTCAAGCTGGTTCAGATGCGACGGGTGTGGCCACTGATATGATCACCATGAATTCCACCGTCAGATTCACTTACCGCAACACCGGCACCTTCTTTGGGGTCCATGTTGTGTCAACACCTTTGGATCTATCCTACTCAGAAATCGTAATTGCTTCCGGGAGTGTAAGTCCCTAGTTACTACTGTCACACACTCAAATTCCGCCTTTAATTAATTTCCCTGTTGTATTATTTCAACTCTTTCATTGTTCATCTCTCCTTGAATTGTGGATGAGAGCTGACTTGATGACTCAACACTGTCTTCATCCGCAATGTCTATAAATATCGTTTTTCTTAATTTGCTATGTACTATCTTGCTTAGTGAATCTATGACAAGAGAGATTATTAGAGGCTATTATGAGTGTAGTCTTGGTTTTTATTTATTTTTAGGATAAGAATTGTAAAGTGGCATTTCAATTTAAGATTTAGTTAACAAGTACAGTAAGGAATCTAATGTGATGGAAATAAAAAACAAAGCTTTTTTAACAAATAATGTAAGAATACTAATTAGTTTCAACTTTAAAATATCGCTTCACTAGTTGGTTAGAGGAGTCATATTTATATTTGTGAGCACCTAATATAGAAATATGTTGGAAATTTACAATGTTCTATGATGGTAAATTGGAACAATTGGTTGTGGTTTGGCAGATGAAGAAGTTTTATCAGTCAAGGAAGAGTCAGAGGGTAGTGAGCGTGGCAGTGATGGGGAACAAGATCCCATTGTATGGAAGTGGCGCTAGCCTTAGCAGCTCAACGGGCATGCCCACGGTGCCCGTGCCTTTGAAATTGGGGTTTGTGATTAGATCAAGAGCTTACGTGCTTGGGAAATTGGTGAAGCCAAAGTACTACAAGAGGATCGAATGTTCCATCACTTTGGATCCCAAGAAGCTCAGTGCCCCTGTTTCCCTCAAGAAATCTTGCACATATGATTGATGATTGATTGATTCAATGTGAAGAAAAAGGAAAAGAAAAAAAGAAGATGAAGAAGCACATGGAAAGGAGCATAAAGAAATAAAGAAAAAATGGGATTAATTACTTTAATGATTTATAGGTTGGTTTGGTTGGGAATACAGCTCAGCGGGCAGCTGTGGAGGCGTTTGGGCAGGATTTGAACAGACTTCTTTGGCTGCCCGAATACAAAAGACGGGTTGGACTCATTCGGTAGAAACTTGTGAACTGCCATGACCTTTTACTTTTTCTTTTTTCTTTTTAAATGAATTTTGCCCACCATTTATATTTATTTATTCAATGTAAAAGTAAGAAATAATTGTATTCAGTCTGAATGTCGTAGTTTTCATTTTTCAGGTAATTATTATATAGTGTAATTATAGCCGAATAATTTGACTTTTTTCTTCTTTTTTGTTGATTGGTTGTGATTGCACTTTGCAAGGCTCCATTCATGCACTGCCAGCTTATGGACAGCATAGAATAATCACATTTCGAGTGAGAACGTGGCATGTCATATTTCTTTAAAGAGTTTAATGGTTAAGTAAATAATCTTGTATATAAAATGATATGACTAGAAATTATATAAAATATTTTATATTATTATCGTATAGTTATTCAAATCTTATAATTATGTGTATTTATTCTATATTAATATTGTATTAATTTACTCCTCATTTATTAACTATTAAATGGGATCTCAAAGAAGGGTTATTGGATCTCATTCATTAGGCAATGTTTGACAAGCATTCTAGGATAGAAAGTATAGAGACACAAGAATAGTAGAGACGTTTCTCTTACGTACCTCCATTTTAGAAGTATGACATAGACAAATCTCTTCCGTCCTAAACATCTCTTTTATATTTTTTTAGATATATAAAAATTAGTAAAAATTATCCTAAGATAAATGTAATTTTATGTTTTATGTCTTTGTCCTTCTCCAAACATGTTTTTGTTCCATTATCTTCATATTTTCTATCCCAAAATGTTTACCAAACGTTGCCTTAATACATGGATTGTAAGTCGACACAATAATATAAAATTAATACATGCATGTAATATATCTCATCTCTTTATGACTAATGACATCCTATTTGAAAACTTTTAATAGTATGAAATTGAATTGAATTCTAATGAAAATTAAATTGAACTCTTATGTTTAGAATAAATCATTGAATAAAGAATATAATTTATGTTAAACTACTAAAATATCCATTTAATTAACATTTATTTCTTAACTTTTCCCCTTATCTCTATGAGACTACTATACATGTCTCATTCTCCTTCACCCATCGCAACTCCTCTCCACTCAAACTTTTTCCCTCTCTCAGCCCAACTCTTTCTTCCTCCCCTAGTCTTCGAGCTGCCACCACTTGTAACAAGCATCGAGGTTGCTTGGTCCTCTGACCCTTTATCTTTGCTCAGTCGGCCACTCTCTCCTCCATAATTCATTGAAAATTCGATGGTTCAAAGTATATCTAGGAGAAGGACTTTATCCATATTTTTTTGATGTACATGACAAACTACTCTTCTCCTTTTGTTGGAACAAAAACTATTTTTGCCTAGATCCAGATCCCGCGATGTCAGATTGGGAAAATGCCTTTGTAACAGGGCTTGTTGATGCTTTCCACAATAACTGGTTTCTCACCAAATGCCAATCTTTAGAACCAGAACAAAAGAAAGCTTATATCGGTAGATCTGTCTGACTTTCCTGTCTTCTTTTCATTATTTCATGATATGATATTTTGAAAATAACTTGTTTGTTGCGTCCTTTTTCAACTGACATGGCTAAGAAAATTACCAGCTTTGTCGAAATCAATGAACTGAAAGTCGCTTCTGTCGGACCTGGAAAAATGCCCAGCTCTTTTGGTCCTTCTATTCCTACTTCAAAACCTGCAGCTCTCCCCAAGAAGAAAATCTTAAAGCGAAAAAAGTCTTTAGATGATGTCATAAAAGTGCCTGATATGCCTGACTCCTCTCTGTCTAAAGATAAACGACCAGAGTCAGAGTTTATCTTTAGCCAAGATATTGAGCCTTCGCATATTATGAAGTCACTTTTTTCATCTCGGGACAGAGAATATCTCGAAAACAAAGATCGAGCTGATATGTTATTAGTTGGATTGCGTTATTCTCTGTGCAACACGTTAATACTCTAAAAGTTTTATGAGGACACAAAATCTCTGGAGAAAAGCTTTAACACACTTACTCTTGAAGTTGAATCTTCCAAAAAGAATTATGAAGAGGAGAAGAAAAATTATGAACATACCATATCTGAGTTAAAAAAGACTCTTGTAACTGTTGAAGAGAATTTGAAAGATTCTGAGGTCGAGTTGCGATTGGTGGAAAAGGACAAGGATGTAGTTGTAGATGAAACAAAAGTAGTCGAAGAGAAATATGTAACATCTCGCTTTCTCCTTAGCAAAAATCTCGCGAAATAAATGCCTAGAAATTCTCATTGTAGGTTAAACCATTAGAAACATGAACTCTTAGGATAAAAGTGTTTGTAGAAATAATTCTGTTCATTTTCATAAAATTCTGCAGACACTAAAATAATTTTTTTTTCCTCCGAGTACAATTGCGTGTCTAAGGTATCTGTAAAATATATGGTTACAGAAGAAAGCTCACAAATACCTTAGATTGACCTAGGATCTTACTTAGAAAAATTAGGAGATCACAAAGACGTGATCGAAATATTTTTAGAATAACCATACGCGAAGTACCGCAACCTGGAACGACCAAACCTGATCAAAATTGATCTGCGTGTGACCCTTAATTCTTGGCCACAAAAGTGGCCAACACACAAAGCAAATATATGGCCAAGAAGTGACCAAATGACCAAGTCAACAAGTCAAATGGTGAGTCATAATAGTGAGTCACCATGCTTAGGTAATTTATGACATAATCTTAGGGGTAAAATGGTCAATTGGCCCAAGAGCATTTTTGGAAAGGAAATTTCGGGGAAGGGAATTTTGTGGCTTGGCCTATAAATACCCCTTATAACCTGAAATTTTAGAGAGAAAAAGGAAAACCTTGCCAAAACTCTGTACAATTTCATACCCAGCTATTATCCTATCAAACCACAAACTCAGAGACTTTCCTACATAAACCCTAGCCAGGATTTCCCAGAGATTCCCTAACCTTGACACACCAAAATCCTCTTAAATTCTTAGAGGAAGCTTGGAGAAACCTAGCCTAGAACAGGAGTTAGGAAACATCACAGCAAGGCAGGAGGCTGTAGATAGCACTGGAACCGTAGCAAGACGTGAAAACATATGGGTAAACCGACTTAACCACTGTCTATGTAGTTCTATGTTAGATGATATATGTGGTTAGGATGTTCTATATGTGACTTTGATTATAGATGTGTTGTTGATATTTGTCTTGAACTGCTGGTATTATCTGTGACTCTGTTAGAATTTAGGCGGACTTAAGCTTGAATTAGGAACATAACCACGTTTTTAAGAGGAACTGTATGCTGGGAATTTTATCATAAAAAAATAATGTTATTTTTGAGTTCTACACGAAAAATTTAGTGGGGATGTCAAGTTTTGTGATTTTTGGAGTCCTCGATGAATTTCTCAGCACACAGACAGAAAATGATGTTTTTAAGCAACAAGGGCAAAATGGGAATTTTGAGTTTTGGGACCGAAAAACTGGGTTGATTTTCAGAAAATATGGGTTTAGAACTATCAAAAACCTTAGTTCCAAGTCTAGAGTCCATCGGGTTTTTGAGAACTAAAATTCCAAAGAAAATAGGGCTTTACGGGGGCAAAACAGCATTTTTGAGAAAAATGGCAAAATAGTCATTTCGTGACTTTGGGGTCAAAACCATAATTTCTAAGCATGAAAAATGATGTTAGGACTATCAAAAGCCTTGGGGTAAGGTCTTGAACCTCTCTGGTTTCTGATCACTAATTTCTGACAGAAAGCGAACGTTTTCAGAAAAGCGTTGTTACACCGTAGTTTCTAGCTATGCTCATGATTATGTTTTATGTGGGCTATCTTAGGTTTTATGACATGATGAATTCCTTGATGAATTGCAATTGCTTATGTTTGAACATGGAAACTTATGCATGCTTGGTGGTTTATGGAATAGATGCTTGGATATGCTATGTTAGGTTTTAACAAGTAAAAGTATGTTTCATATGCTTATGAGAACATGATAATGGATGAATGATATATGATTATATGATTATAACATGTGAATGCTTTATGAGGTATTGAATGATAATTATGTTAAGAACATGATACATGATGATTTGTATATGTTACATATGCCTTATCATGCATATTAAGATACGAATATGACAACATGACATGATAAGACACGTGCATTAAAAGGACATGACATCATGCATATTAAGACACGAATATGACATGATATGACAAGACATGTGCATTAAAAGGATACAACATCATGACATGACAAGACATGTAAATTAAAGGATACGATATCATGCATATTAAGAAACGAATACGACATCATGACATGGCAAGACATATGCATTAAAAGGATACGACATCATGACATGACAAGACATGTAAATTAAAGGATACGACATCATGACATGACAAGACACGTGCATTAAAAGGATACGACATCATATTAAGACATGGATACGACATCATGATATGGCCTCTAGAAGAATAATAAGATTCCCAGAACCTAAGGTTTCCCACTGAGAACGCAACATTCTCACCCCACTCGTTATGACTCCAGGAATTAACATCGAACAAAGGAAGGAACAGTATTGGACCGACACTTGGGGCAAACGCGTACTAGAAGACTAATCACAAAGAAGTTTAGCAAGGGTTAAAGAAGAAATGTTCCTATTAGCCCTTAAGATAGGATTGTAGAATAATGTAACTGAAGTACCAAACCATGTGTGTATGGAATCTAATACAGCTTATGTAAATTATTATGATGTTATGTGATGGACCACTTGTTTGCTTATTGCTTGATGTTGTTATGTTTGAGAAATTATCTGTTAAGCATAGCACTTTAACGTTTGCCTTATAAATTCTATCTGACGCGTGGCTCATATTTTATTTATAAAGATAAAGTTTCAAAAGTTTCAAAACGGTCCATATTTTCTAACTAAGAAATATTTTCAGAGTTAAAAGTAGGGGCTAAAAGTAACCCCAACCAAAGCAAATAACAACCTAATGAGCATCGCTTATGACTATATCATAAGCAGTTATCTAGGGTGTTACAAAATATGTCGAGCTCTTAGATCAAATTGAATAAGCCATGCTGAGTCAATTCAACTCAGTGATGGATTAAGCTAAAGTGGTAGTTGCTGATGCATGGATATCTATAAATTTATCTAAGGTTTCCATAGATGGAAAAGTTTAAAATGAAAAAAATAATCAAACCTCCTCCACCAATCTAAGTTTCTTCTCATCCAGAGAGTCCTCAAGTCAGAATGAAAAAGAATCCAACCCTGATACTAAAATAACAAAATGAACACTTTGTTTATCTTTATTTTATAAATTGTTTTGTATCTTGGAATTTAATAGTATTGACGTTAGTCTTATTGTGTCATAACGACCTCTTAAATATTTTGTATGCCATAACTTAACATTAGACATTTTATGTGTTGTTAGACAGTTTATATATCATATCGCTTATTGTTGTGCATGCTTTGCAGTACTAGTTAAAATGTTCCATTTTTTTCCTTTAGTTATAGCACACATTTTGATATAATTTAATTTTGTGAATCATTAGTATAACTTTTTCACAACCAAACTTATTGGCATCCCAAATAAGACGAGTGTTTATATTATACATTGTTTCATAGAACAAATAATAATAAAAACAAACAACAAACATATATAAAATATTAAAATTTTATTATAAAGTGGGTCTCATTAAAACCTTCTCAAGAAAACCTCCCTTGAAGATAAAACCTAAGTAAAGAAAAAGAGTACCCTTGTAATACTTACAAATAAAATTTCCTCAGATTACAAATATTCCATGTATAAGGTATTGATGTAGCCGGCATGTAACCTAATTTGTAAGCCCCTTTTCCAAGTATCTCTGAAACTTTATAAGGCCCCTCCCAATTGGCAGTAAGCTTACCATGTCCTGGAAGAGGTTGGCCTATGTCAGCCATTCTTAACACTAGATTGCTATTGCTTTGCTTGAAATCTTTAAGTTGAAGCTTAGCGTTATAGCCATTCTTTGCTTTAAAATTTCTTCCCTGAGATGAGCTCTATCACGTAACTCTTGTAATAACCCGGTCTTTTCTTTTAACTTCTGAATATTTTCAACCTCATTATAAAAACAAACCCTCAAACTATCTTGGCCAATCTCGAGGGGAATCATAGCATCAGATCCGTAACACATTTTAAACGCAGACTCTTGGGTACTTAATTGTAGTGTGGTCCTATAAGACCATAACACATGAGGTAACTCTTCGGCTCATCTCCCATTAAGTCGGTCCAACCGTTTTTTTATCCCCTGAAAGATGACCTTATTAGCTGACTCTACTTGGCCATTGTCTTGGGGATGCTTTGTCGAGGTAAAATGTTGCTTTATCCTTAGCTCAGTTAACAATTCTTGTAATTTCTTGTCGGTAAATTGAGTACCATTATCCATTACAACAGATTCTGGTATTCCAAACTGAGTAATTATATTATTCTACACAAATTTTCGTAACCTCACTGTTGTGATAGACAAAACAGCTTCTGTTTCCACCCATTTTGTGAAATAATCAACTACTACAATGATATATGTCACCTGAGATGTAGATTGTGTAAATGACCCGAGAAGATCAATTCCCCATTTCGCAAATGGCTATGGAGAAGTTACAACTATCACTTCCTCTGCTGGTGCCACATGGTTTAGCGAATGCTTCAGACATTTTTTACACCTCTTGACAAACTTAATTGCATCCTCAAAGAGAGTAGGCCATTAAAACCTTGCTCTGAGAACTTTAAAAGCTAAACTCTTCCCCCAATGTGGCTTCCACAAGCCCCTTTGAGCACCTCTTGCAACGCAACTTGAGCAGCTTTAGGACCCAAGCATTTCAACGAATGTTGCGCCCAACTTCTTTCATAAAACTAATTTGAGATAACAACAAAATGTGCAACTTTTCGTATTAACTTCTTAGCCTCCCTAGAATCATTGCCTATCGCCCCATGCTGAATGTGTTCCTATATCGGGGTCATCCATGTCATTCCTTCTTCTCGGATTTTCTCTACTTGAAGACAAAGAGAAATAGAAGAACAACACAAAATCTCCTGTGCTGTAACTTGTACCCTCATTACTGTCGATTCATCTCGGATTTGTTCAAGCTCTGAACAAAGAGATGCTGATGACTGAGATAAAACTTCTTGAATAAATGTTTTATTGTTTCCACTTGGCTTAGTGCTAGCCAATTTGGACAAAATATCTGCTCTTGCATCCTGCTCCTAAGGTATGTATACAATTTTCATACCTTCAAAGCTTTCTTTCAACTTCTTCAAGCGTTTCCAATATTTCTGAAGGATATTATTTTTTACATGGTATTCTCCCAACACCTGAGATGTTACCAACTGGAAATCGCTATAAACCAAAATTTTCTTAGCACCTAAATCCTTTGCTAACGTCATTCTAGCCAACACAACTTCATACTCTGCCCGATTATTGGATGTTTTGAATTGAAATTGTAACGAAAGTTCAATCATAATACTTGAGGGTTTCTCTAGAATGACCCCTATTCTGCTGCCTTTAATATTGGAAGATTCATCCACATGTATGGTCCATGTCTCTTCTTCTTCAATAGGATAAGGAACATCCACCAATTCAGTCATAAAGTCAGCTAACATTTGTCCCTTGATGGTAAGACGTGGTTGAAACTGCAGGTCATATTTTGATAACTCAATTGCCCAAGTCACCATTCTCCCAGCCAAGTCAGGCTTATGTGGAATTTGACAAATAGGCAAATTAGTACGAACAATTATGGAATGACCCTGAAAATAATGTCTTAACTTCTGAGAAGGTATGACCACAACGAATGCATCTTTTTCAATTTTTTGATATCTCAACTAGGGACCCTGAAGCACCCGATTTACAAAGTAAACCAGGATTTGTCCTTCTTGTAATTCCCATATCAAGACTGCTCTAATTGCAACATCTCCAGCAAAATCAATGTTGCCCCTGGCTCACATCTGGTCAGTACAGGAGGTGACGACAAGTAAGACTTTAACTCGTTGAATGCACCTTCACAATTTTCACTCCACCCAAACTTCACATATTTCTTTAACAACTTAAAGAAAGGCATCATTTTCCTCGCCGATATTGCCAAAAACCTAGATAAAGCGACAAGTCGGCCTGTTAATTGTTGTATCTCCTTCAGTGATGTCGGACTTTTTCAAAACCTGTTTCAATAAAAAGATGTCAGACCCAGGCTATTACGAAAGCCTGTTAGGCGAGTCAGGCTGACCTGTTCATAACTATGTTCATATGGGTTTTAATGAAAAAAATAAACTTACATTACCTTCACTTGGACTTGAGCTGAAGACAATCACCATATCAAGGCAATGCCTTAACCACTAAACTAATATCACTTTTTGTAATATTTTCTGCAATCATATTTATTAATATAATTTAGGTAATGTTTCGGGCTTAGATCCAGGAAGGTATTTGGATATTATTGGTCTTGTATGTTTCAGGCTTAGATCTTGAAAGATGATTGATTATTATTATTGAATGTTGTGTTATTGATTATGTAACAGGTCGTAGTAATAGGCCAAACAAAAGATTTTTGATGATAAAAAAATATACACAGACAGACTTATTAGGCTCCAAGCCAGGCTAGACCTCCCAAACAAGTCAGGCCGGCTAAAAAAATAGCCTTTGATAGTTAATAGGCCAGACCCAAGCCAAAAACTAATGAGACAAACCCGGCCTGTTAAGGGTCTAGCTTGACTTGTTCCCATCCCTACCCATATCTATCGTTAACCAACTTGTTGACAATCACAGACCTTATATCCTATCAGCCATCGCAACATCAAACTCTACCTTGTTGGGCGTCGATCTCGGCAAGGATCTGTTGAATGGAATTGGCGAGGTGGAGCTTGGTGTTGTTGTAGTGGCTAGTAACCTGCTTGATATAGAGTTTTTAGGTTTTGTTGTTGTTGTAAGGAGGGCAATGGTGGTGGCATTGGGCTAAAGGTGGGTGGATGAAGGCTAGGGTGGAAGGTGGGTTGTGGTGGAGGTCGACGAAGCTGTTTAAAGAGGGAGAAGATTGGAGGTGGAGAAAGAGATAAAAGGGAAATGAGTTTTTATCAAAGAGAAGTGATTTTGTTAAGTTTTGTTTTGTTATTACCATAGTAGGAACGGGTTAGAATAATGATTGGTAGCCGTCAAACAACAGAAAATACAAACATAGTAATGACTAGTGTAAAAATATATTTAGAGAAGGAGATGTAAATATAAAACTTAAAATTATTTTTATATTAAAATAATTTTTGAATTGATTTTCATACCTCTAAATAAGAAGAACATATAATATATGTGTAAAAATAATGTTTAAATTAATTATTTTATAAAAAAACAGAAGGACTCGAAAATAATTAGCATATTTAAACATTTCTCTTTATGAGAAAGTAGCACTACCATAAAAATGTAGAGGGTATCATAAACACTCCCAAAATATAATAATTATCTTAGTTGTTGCAGAGCATCGTCATTGTTCCGGGAACTGCTATCCAAGGCCGAAACCCAGCGTATGCACTTTTCATTTATCTATCTC
>QANU01004276.1:245801-269731 GCA_003254905.1 Nissolia schottii
TTTTTTTTTTAGTTTGGAGGGACCTTTTGTAATTGTTATTATTCCCTTTATGGTCGAAGTTCACAGCTTTGGTTTGAGTTGTTTGCCCCCTATACTGTACAATCAACAATTATCATCACATTGTTATAGTCTTTTTTTCGTTTTAGTTTTTGATTTTCGTCTTGGTTATTCATTTTGTGCACTTTGATTTTATTGGGAAAACTGTAAAATATCATGAATAACTTTTAACTCTCGCAGCTCTCCCATAGTTGTGGTAAAAAAAAACAAGTAGCAGATCATTACCATAATAATTATTCCAAAAAAATAGAGATAACAAAAAAAAGAACTGTATCAATTTATTCATGGGGAGCCCCGGATTGAGCAACCGAAACAATGGGCAGCAGAAGCAACGATTAGGCATTACTGAGCCCATTTCGTTGGGTGGACCGTCTGAGTATGATGTGATCAAGACCCGTGAGCTTGAAAAGGTTCTGTTTCTATTGTGAATTCTTGTTAGTTTTTGAGGTTTTCCATGTGTTTTTGAGCTGAATTTGGATTCTGGGTGTTCAGTACTTGCAAGACGCCAACTTGTATGAGAATCAGGAGGAGGCAGTGAGTAGAGAGGAAGTGCTTGGCAGGCTAGATCAGGTTGAATTTATATTGCTGATTGGCACATGTTTACATTGCAAGATTGATGCATTTCAACATTTTTTTTGTCATGTTGTTTCATGCCATCTTAGAAATGTAGTGGTCCTCCTCCTCTGTACGAGTTCACTGATTTCAGATGCTGTTGTAATATGAATTAGATTGTGAAGATTTGGGTCAAAACCATTAGCCGTGCTAAGGGACTCAATGAACAACTGGTGCATGAAGCAAATGCCAAGATTTTCACTTTTGGCTCATATCGGCTGGGGGTATGAACCTGTTTTATCTTCCAGATCTTTCTTATTTTGTTTGTAAGCACTCTCACACACGCTTGTCCTTTAATCTTCACATGGCACTTTAAGCCCCGACTGTCCTCGGGAGGGATGGAGAGGGAGAGAAATAGCTAGCATGTCTTATGCGGTTGATGAATTATGTGGTATTTATATATTGTCCAAGAATGTTCAAAACTGTGGACCAGAAACTGATAATACTGGTTATGCGCTCGAATGTATTTACTTCAATTTGTTTTCTTATAGTTTATTGTATTATTTTACCAGTTCTCACCCCAAATTCCGTAGGTGCATGGCCCTGGAGCAGATATAGACACCCTTTGTGTGGGACCTAGACATGCATCCAGAGACGTATGATATTTCTTACCATTTTATGGTGCAAATATAGATTTTGTTGGTCATATCTTCTGTCAGCTAAAATTGTTATTTGAATTGGCCTTAGGAAGATTTCTTTGGTGAGCTGCATAAGATGCTATCAGAGATGCCGGAAGTAGCAGAGTTGCACCCTGTGCCTGATGCTCATGTTCCAGTTATGAAGTTCAAGTTCAATGGTGTTTCTATAGACCTCCTTTATGCAAAATTAGCTTTGTGGGTTATTCCTGAAGTAAGTGATTTATGCAAGATTAATAGGTTGAGGATTTCCATTTGGCACTTTTGAAAACAAACCTTTTTGTGTGACATATCCTTCCCACCATGTGTTGACAAAGTTAATTGTATTTTACCTATTATTTACCACTTAGTAATGTTGGCTGGGTTTTGCGGGACAGGACTTGGATATATCACAAGATTCAATATTACAAAATGCAGATGAACAAACTGTTCGTAGTCTTAATGGATGTAGAGTGACCGATCAAATTCTGCGCTTGGTTCCAAATATTCAGGTAGTGGATAAATTTTATACAAAATTTGAAAATTTTGTGTTGAGCTTCTCTGTGACATACATTCATTGATTCAATGTCTGTTTTTGAAGTGCAGAATTTTCGAACGACATTGAGATGCATGCGGCTTTGGGCAAAGCGTCGTGGTGTTTATTCAAATGTATGACAAAACTCCTGCTCTACACTACTTGTTATCTGTTTTTTTTTTTTTTTTTTTCCTGAAATTTTGCACTATTATTTTTCATGTTTTTCTGATTTACATAAAGTATGATATGTCATGTGCAGGTTGCAGGTTTTCTTGGTGGTATAAACTGGGCATTGCTTGTTGCTCGAATATGCCAGTTATTTCCAAATGCACTGCCAAATATGTTAGTGTCTCGATTCTTTAGAGTGTATACTCAGTGGCGTTGGCCAAACCCCGTAATGCTTTGTGCTATTGAAGAAGGATCTCTTGGACTTCAAGTTTGGGATCCTAGAAGATATCACAAGGATAGATACCATCTAATGCCTATAATTACTCCTGCTTATCCTAGCATGAATTCTAGCTATAATGTGTCGTCAAGTACATTGCGTATTATGTCAGAGGAGTTCCAAAGGGGAAATGAAATATGTGAGGTAAGGTGGATGGTTCACTGAAGATTGAATTTTCTTGTAGGGTGGTTCACTGACTAAGCTTGAAAAGTCTAGCTACTGTTTTTTGTTTACTATGATTACATTTATTCTTCTTATTCTGATATTTAGGTTGCTTAAATTTGATTTTTCTTGTATTTATAGGCTATGGAGGCTAACAAGGCTGACTGGGATACTCTATTTGAGCCTTATCCCTTTTTTGAATCTTACAAGAATTATCTGCAGATAGATATTTCAGCTGAGAATGCTGATGATCTTAGAAAATGGAAAGGCTGGGTTGAGTCTCGCCTCCGCCAATTGACATTGAAGGTATAATGATTTATAAGTTTGTGTTTGTTACATTTATCTTATTTCTTTCCTCACGAAAAAAAAGGACGGGTGGAATTTTTTAATTTACACTCTTTATTTATGTATAACCTAATTTCCTTTTTCCTTTAAACATCTAGATTGAGAGGCACACATATGGCATGCTTCAGTGTCATCCACATCCTGGTGATTTTTCAGACAAATCTAAACCTTTCCACTGCTCTTACTTCATGGGTCTGCAACGTAAGCAAGGAGTTCCTGTGAATGAAGGTGAACAATTTGATATCAGACTGACTGTAGAAGAATTTAAGCATTCTGTCAACGTGTACACACTATGGAAACACGGAATGACTATCCAGGTGTCCCATGTGAAACGCCGCAGTATACCTAACTTTGTATTTCCTGGTGGTGTTCGACCTTCCCGCCCATCTAAAGTAACTTGGGACAGCAAGCGGAGTTCAGAATTAAGGAATTCTGGCCATGGTCTAGCAGAAAAGTCTCCAGAAGATGAAAGGAAGAGAAAGCGAGCAGAGGATAGCATTGATGAGTCAAGAAATTCCAAGTCCTTTGCATCTTTGCCACCTTCCAGCAGGGATGTTCATGAAGATAGAAATCCTATTAGCACTGCAAGTTCTTGCTCTGTGAAATGCAATGACTTTGAAGTCAACAGTATGAGTGAACAAAAGAGTGAGAAACCTGATTTGAAATCTTCAGCAGAAAGTCTTTCTAGACATGGTGAGACAAATGGATCAGTGAGAAGCATCCCACAAGTCAGTGATGTGCTTGCTGCTGCAACTGATCCATCTACCTCTAAAGAAGCAGAAAAGCTAGCCCTTGAGAAGATTATGTCCGGTCCATATGATACACATCAAGCCTTACCAGAAGAACCTGATGAGCTTGAAGATGATCTTGAGTATAGAAATCAAGTTAAAGATTTTGGCGGGAGCATGAAAAACGGAAACTTGGACTCTTCAAGCTCAGAGCCTGCTGTGGCAGGAGAATCAGTTATTGTTAAGAAGGAGACCACTTGTTCAACTCAATTTTGCTCTAATGGGGGCTTGGAGGAGCTTGAGGTTACCCTCTTAATCTTAAATTTGGAACATTGTTGTTTTTCCATTTAACTATTTTGTTCTAACTATTTCTTTTTCAATCTTCCTTTGTCCCTCAAAGCCTGCTGAACTGTCAGCTCCATTTTTAAGTGCTCCTGCACCTGCGCCACAGCGGAAGCCCCTTATCAGGTAAACTACACTAAACTGTTTCAACAATTTGTACTTGTTATGAATCATGATTTTCGTAGTTTCCAAATTCTGGTACTTAACCTTTGAGTTATTTTGGAATTGATTAGTTGTGTTCATTTTCTTGCTTGTCTCTCAGGTTGAACTTCACCTCCATAGGAAAAGCTACTGACAAAAGTTCTTAGATAGATCAAAGCTTAAGTTGCAGATAATGCTGTGTGTTGGAAATGGTCGTTTCTAGTTCCTTTGATCTTTTGTTTTGTAATAATGAAACAATAAATAAACCCCGAGCTAGAAAAGCCGTCAATTTTCACTGTGTTCTGTATCATGAGAAACTGTTGAAACGAAAAGAAAGAGTTTTGATATATGGTTGTGATCTTTTTCATTTTCATGTTTTGATTCTTTTAGCATAAATTAGCATACAAGTGAAACTCATTTATTAATTTTTCCCCTATAATTTTAAGAAACTCATACAAGAGAAATTCATTAATGCTCACCTGTGTAACATTTTTATTTGTTTTTTGGGTTAAGTTTAATATGGAAATTAATAATAAATTTTATCACTAGTTAAGGTCGAAATGAATTCAGTGAGTGGAGTGAGCATAGATATGAGAATCTGCTAGTGGAGTGAGTATCTAGAAGAATATGCAATAATGTGTATATCGAGTAGTATGATGTGAGCCATGGGCCCATGGCATTATTTTTTTTTAAAAGAGATTCTTTTAAAATGTGATTCGTATTTTAGAAGATAGTTTTTTGGTCTTGAGTCTGGACCAAGACGTCAATTGACAAATTTAATAACTAATTTCTTTGTTGAATTTTTTTTCTCAAAAAAAAATCAATGACATTTGTTTTGGGACTTCGAATATTACATTTAATGTTAATAAAATTTGAAGTTAAAATCTTATGTATATTATTTAAATTTTTCGTTAAATCAATTTAGTGGCTTAAAATTCAATGATAATGTCAATTTTTTTTAGAAGTATAAATATGCTATTTTGCATGAAATCTACTAACATTTAATTAGTAGTGAAGAGTATAAATAATTTACATGATGCCATTTTTTATAATCATCATGTCCAATCATTTAATCAATTGTTCTTTTTTAAAAACAAAAATAGAAAAGTCCGTTTGACCATGTAATCCAGCGAAAAATTGTTACAAAGAGTAGTGGAGCCACTAGAATTGGTATAAGTCACTAGAAATGTAATTTTTGAAGTAAGAAAAAGAATAATATATGTATCTCATCTAAAAGGAGAAAAAAAAATCTGCATATCTAAATTAAAGATAACTAAGTTGGTCTAAATATATGTAGTTAGAATTGTGTTTATATAAGAATGTCAACTCATAATGAGATGAAAAATTTAGAGTAATATTCATGATGATTCTTAAAAGTGTAAAAGTAAGTTATTTTGATTTTAAAAAATTTTAAAAATTAATTTTATTGTTTTTAAAATTATAAGTCATAAGTAAAATTAGTCATTCAATTTGTTATTTATAAATGTGATTGAAAATTTAATTGTGATATCACTTAAGACTATAAATCTTAGTCGTAATCTGGTCACAATTAATTTATAAACCTAATTATTATTGTAAATATTTAAAATCACAAATGAATAGAAATATGATGAGAGAGAAATAACAATGAATCAAATAAAGGATTTAATCTGCTAAACTAAAGTGAGTGATGCTTACGAAGGCCAGTGTCGTGAGGGTAGCTATCAGATAACGTGTCACGTTGGATCACACTCCCACCCAAGCCATGACAAATTCAACTAATCTTTCTTTAATGTGTTAATCACTCTCCAACTGGGTTTTGGTGTCCTAATGCCACTTACTATAATCAACTTATCAACAAGTGCCACTGGCAACACACACACACATCATCTCATCATGTATGGCGTATGCCCTTTCACTTCGTCTATACTTTCTCTGACATCTGTGATCTGATATCTAGCCTCTCTTCTTGTGTAACCCTTTTAGTAGATGCAGGTATTTCAAACCGGGCCACTTGTTCGCTTCACCCACCTTGTGTTTGTGCAAATGACTCAGTGATACTCTTCAATTATCATCATCAATCATTGCTTTTCCCACCTTCTACAAAACTAATAACATAGCATATATAGGCTCAGCTAAGTAACTGGTGATCAGAGGAAAAGTGGCACCCACTGCCATGAGGATGGGGATGACGATGGAGCAGCTGGAGTATGTGTTGGTGCCGTTGGGTCTGTTGGTGTACGTGGCATACCATGCGTGGCTTCTCTACACCATTCGGCGCAAACCTCTTCAAACTGTCATTGGCCTCAACGCTGAGTCTCGTATCCAATGGGTTCATTCCATGATGACTGTGAGTCCTTAGTTGCTTCTTTATTTGAGTCTATTCTCACACAGCGTTTATATCTCTTTCAATTAAGAACAGCTTCATATGACAGCACATCTGTAATAATAGCTAGAAAGCTTTTGACTAGAAAAGGCTGATGAGATATAGCAAATCATGGATTCATTCTACTTTGAACAAACAACTCCATGGAGTGTACAGCAAAACAAAATAGAGAAAAGGGGAGTGGGGTTTAATTTGATTTGTGGCATTCTGCTCTGTATTTTTGTATGCCTCAACTTAGTGATATCTTAACTGTTATTATTATCTCCATCAGGTGCTTTAGAACTGGCATTTACTTAGTTGAGAATGCTTGTTTTACCCTGACATTTTATGTTGTTGAATTTTCTTGTTTTATCAAATATTGCAAGCTCAATTCTGGTGTGAAATTAGAATACCAACTGCAGCAAGCAAATAATGACCTTGTTACGACTTAATTTTTAATCTGAAATAGGTGGCAGAATTACTTTCCGCTTTTATTGGTTTGTTATTTAGCAATCTTGCTTGATAGGATATAGTGTTGTAACCTTGTTCATTATTTAGCAATCTTGCTTCATTAGGATATAGTGTATGCTTTTCTATTTTAAGTCATTAAAGACTTGTTCATTGGACTGAGTTTTATCTTTTAGACTTGTTCATTGGACTGAGTTTTATCTTTTGCTATTTCAAATCCTCCATTATTTGAGTCAGTAGAAATGACTGCAGTAAAATTTTGGAACAAAATGGGCTGGAAATAGGTTGAACCATAAACTTATGGAGGAAAACCTTGGTAAATTATTGTGCTGTTGGAGGGCAGGATCCATTTTTTTTCAGTAATTCGTTTGTCACATACTTTCTTCTGCTGTCTATCTCAAAAGAGGACATTTAATGTATCTTCCTTAGCAGTGTAGTTGGTTGGAAAACTTCTGATATTGCTTCCTTAGGGCTCTTACATTAGATTTATAATATTAGGGGGAAGTGAGAACTAAACTGGTTGATGTATGGTTTGTAAGTCTTTAGGCATATTAGTTTCTGCGGCATTTGCCTAGCTAGTGTAATCCCCTGAATCCAATCATAGTACATAAATGAGTTTGTGATTGGTTGGAGTGATATTGGGCTAGTGGAAAATGATACTGTGTTTAGAGAAATAAATCCTCCAAACATCTTTTTAACCTTCTCATTTTCCAGCACCGTTGGTTCCTTTTGTTCTTCTAGTTTCTTTCTCAGCCCACATATTGTCTTTCAAGGTTAAAAACGCTTTCTCGTTTGGCTCGACTCACTCATAATTTGATGAAATTATCAATCACCAAATAAGATCATCAAACAACTATTACCACATGTTTTTATGTGCAGTTCTTGTGAATAATAATGAAAACCCTGCTTTTGTATCAACTTTTTATGAAAGTGTACAATAAAAAAGGAAAACTTGAAGAGGAAGAACATTAAAAAGAACAGATTCTGAACTTTAGGTAACTATTGCCTCATGTTGTGTTAATGTGTTTTCTCCAGAGTATAGTATTTGCTGCTTATCGGTAAGTTTGTGATAGAGGGCTTTTCTTTGATTGAATATCCTTGCTGGCTGCTTATCTTGGACTCTTGCTGCAATTATTTATTTGGTGGAGATGCTTGCTGCTATTTTTTTTAACCTTACATTCCTACTTCTTCTACCATTTTGGAAGAGAAATGTTTTTTCAAACCTATAAGTTTAGAAACCATTTTGACATTGAGGATCGATGTGTAAACAATTGGAGATTTCGGCTATGTTATTTGTGAATGTGATGAATGTGGCAAGGTAACCACTAACTAATAATGAATGTGACTGAAAACCCTATATTTTTCCATAAGTACATTCACCGATAATGTAACTAAAATACACAATTATTTATATGTGATTACCATAAGTACATACCACTACTGCTTCTAAAACCGATTTTGACAAGCTGTTTGATAATTTTTTCAGGATCCCTTGAAGAATGGGGTATTGGCAATTCAAACAATCCGCAACAATATCATGGCATCTACTCTTCTTGCTACAACAGCAATCACACTTAGTTCACTTATTGGTATTTTTACTAGTTCTGATGACATTGCTTCCTCAGCTTACAGTAGTTCTTCTATCAAAAGTATTTCTATCACCATCTGCTTCCTTGTTGCATTTCTATGCAATGTGCAGTCTATAAGATACTATGCCCATGTCAGCTTTCTAATCACTGCACCTACACTCGGAGACAAAAGGGAGTATATGGAACACATTGCTAAGACCTTGAATCGTGGAAGTTATTCTTGGTCCCTTGGGCTGAGATCATTTTACTTGTCATTCCCTCTCTTCCTATGGATTTATGGGCCTATACCCATGTTTGCTTGTTGCTGCTTGACGTCATTTATTTTGTACTTTTTGGACACAACAGCTAAAATCACACGGGATCTTCACAGCAACTCATTCAAGAAGGAGAGGGGAGAAACTCATGATGTAGAATCCGCAGTGGACTCCGATTATTGTCCTTTAGCCGGTAACAATTTAGGTGGGGATCATAATGTATAAATATGCATATGTAACAATTTTGGTGAGCTTTTCTATGTTTCTATTGAAAATTTGTTAGGTTACATGTCATTGGTGGTAGAATTTCGATTGGTTACTTCTCTTAATTTGCACTTCTTTGGCATGAACTTACCAATGCACTTGTTTACAATGTATACCTAACTGTACTTGTGGAGTTGGAGAGATGAACATCTATAACCCACTCTTCTAGCATGAACTTTATTTTGAAAAAGCAAGCAACAATTTGCTAGTTGTAAATTGTAATATTAACAGCCTTAATCACTTTTACTTTTTTCCTTTTTTCCTTTTTATAACATCAAAATATTCTAAGGGATTTTTCCCTGTGTGTGATGCACAAACATGCCAGCCTTTCAAAGAAAATGGTACAAAGAGGACACAGGAAGGATCACGTGCTCTTGTGCAGACAACATCAGCACTTTTGATGATGAGGTTGTAAAGTGTCTTCCCAATGTTTATCTCGTGCCTCAATATATAAAGAAAATATGAAAACTTTTGATTATATGAGATATTTACACAATCTTTCTTCATAAACTCTCACTTGAACTTTGATGCAATTATTAACTTTGATCATCTTGAAATGTGTTTGATCCCGCTGATAGGCATATAAAGCCGAAATTAGCGTTATTTTTCATATGTAACTCGGCTTTCGAAGATAGCCTTTTGGGAAAGAGAAAAGGAAAAGAAAGAAAAGAAGAAAGAATCATTTGTTAACGGTAACACTGTTTCAACGTACTGACAAGTGACAACTGTAGCATGTCAGCATTAGAATACATCGATTTCTAATGTCCAAATAATGTTGGAAATAAAAAAATAGATTCGAATATCAGATTAAGTATTATATGTTACGTTTTGATTGAAGTAATGTGCTGCTTATGCAATACAGAACAATTATTCCGCTCAACAACAAGGCCACTCCACTGCATTTGTATGGATAGAATTTAGGTGTTAAAAAACAGCATGACAGCACTTGAGTTTAAGTAATTCAAATTCAATTGTTTTTATCTTATTTTAGTCAAATTTAAACTTGTGGAGAGGGCGGAAACGTGACACAGCTGATCATCATAATTAATTAGGCAATAACGTGGAGAGGTGAAAATGTCAAGCAGGTGCATGCAAGTTTGAGTAATTACTCTGTGTCTTTCTTTATTTCTTTAATACTGTCTCCCTCTTATTCCCATAGAATTAATTAAAATTCAGTTGCCAACAACTTGACTTACCTAACTAGTCTAAAGAACAAACAAGGGTGTCTTTGTTGTTGAATCATGTGCTAGCACACTTAAGGCTAAAAAGACGAGAGCTAGGGAAAGGTGGCGCCAGCACAGCCAACTGATTGAGCTTTAATTTAAAAGAAACTAAGGGTCTCTTTGGTGTTATATGGTAGTGCTGTGAGTGAGTGAGAGGAACGTGGAACTAATTCAACTGTGGAAGTGGAACAAGGTAATTGGAGTGGCGGGCGACCGACTCCTCTTTCTTTGTGTTGTCGTGTTATGCTCTGAATATTAGTATTTATGACGATGATGATGATGATGATAGGGGGTAGCAGTGGTGAGAGATGGAAGAAGAGGATCTGGATTATGTGCTGGTGCCAGTTGGTCTGGTGGTGTTGGGAATATATCACGTTTGGCTTCTCTGCACTATCATCCGTCACCCTTCTCGCACTGTCATTGGCCTCAACACTCAGTCTCGCTATCAATGGGTTCTCTCCATGATGTCTGTCAGTATTACTTTCTCTCTCTCTCTCTCTCTCTCTCTCTCTCTCTCTTTCTTATTCTTTTGAAGACCGTTAATCTTGCACAGTGAAGACAGTATATAACACTGTTGAGTGTTTGTTGATAGAGTTTTTGTTTACTACTTGTTTGTCAATAATAATAGTGTAGTGAGTGTATAACATGTTTGGTTTTTAGGTAGGAATGCCCATAATTGATTCTGGAGCTCTAGAAGGGGAATTTTTTTACTTCTGAGAGCTACCAAAATCGATTCCAAGTGTTTTCACCTGAACACCAAACATGCACGCCCTCTAGTTTGGGCTAGTACCGTGTCCAGTACTAGTTACCTACTTGCCTTTTCACATTAGGACCTTGTCCTCCTCTGTGCTTCTGGTTGTTCCTGTCTTTTTCACACAACATTATTCTGTAATAATTAATACTCATCTTGTTAATTTTTTGCTTGCTTACTCTTATTAATCCTATTCATCGGAATGTGATTGTGACTGTATTAGTGTCCCAATTGTTTAGTGGGGATTATATTAGCTGTGCAATAGGAAATTGGTACTTGCTGGTTTGATGACTTAGCATTGTGAAGAAACCCAGCAAGTTCATGAGAGTGAATGCTGTTAGATGATGCATGTTATTGTTTTTTAAGATCTAGATTGCTGTTTGTTTATGTTATTTTTCTAAACTTTATCCCAATTCTTGAAATTATAAAAAGGATTTCTTTCACCAAGTCCTCAGTTGCTGCTTAAAGTTAAATATTATGCTGACCATGAGATTAACAAAGGCATTGAATTCACAGCTTCCTGCTTTGAGTACATATACTGCATGTTCATGATAGGAAAAAATATAGTCTGTTGTGATAATTTAACCTGGTCTTGAAGGAAAGTGGTCTAACTTTATTCTTGATACATAGTTTGTATGAAATAGAAAGCCATAAGTCTAGCGAATACTAAATTATGACCAATTGAAATTGGCATGTGATACCTTATTTGATGGATCATGTGCCTGATTCTATGGATGTAGTGCCAATTTTTCATTCAGAGGTACTCATGCATCATAAATCCAGAAGTTTCTGAACTATTTTTAACAATGGCTTGATGGCTTCGAGAACTATTACTTGAGTTATTAAGATGCTTGATACAATATCTCCGACAGGACACGAGTTCTTTGCCGTTGCGTTTGCAAGGTTCGTATCTTTCACTGATAGTTTATGGAAGGAATTTTGCTAGTGCTTTGCATGTACTTTAAGACTCGTGTGCTTCAATTGTTGATATTCAGAAGTAGATATTCAATCATCTTGTAGCCTTAGTCTCACTTTTTATATACGTTCATAAATTAGGTGCATGAGTCTACCTGCATGGTCATTATATGTCTATGGAATTTGATGAGTGATTTCCTGTACTGTTTACGGCATTCTGGATTTGTTTAGTAGTTAATATTCTAAAGTTAAGTCAAATTTTCTGGTAAGCTTATCAATCATATTTTAGAGCTTTAGAATTGATTCTGGGCGTTCCCACCTGAAAACCAAACATGTTATCTTATCATTTTTATAAGCTCAACGATCCGATGCATCATGCTTGAGTCTATCTGTATATAGACATTGTATGTATGTTGAACATGCTGCAAATGCAATTGTGTTGATTGCCAATTTGTCATCCTCTCCCGTCTTTGGACATTGACGTTGAGTGGTAATACATACAAAGTTGATGCTAATCTTCATTTCAGGCCCATCACAAACCTACTTTACATTCCCATAGGATTTCTCTATCTTATTCTTTTACATGGAAGCGATTTGAGCAATAAAAAGAATATCAAGGTGTTACTTTGAAAACTATATATCGAGGCAAAGACAATATGGCGTGGAGATAGTTCAGCTCGATATGAACTTTTATCTTGAATAAGAAGCAGAAGGGGGTTCACATGGAATGATATAAAGAATAACAAAAAGGTTGCAAGCATGCCCTGGTGGAATGTGAATGACAAGTCTTTCTATTAGCAACCTAGTATTCAAATAGAAATTGGATTAGACAAGAACTATGTGAACTTAAAAATGTGCTTTTTATTGGTCAATGAGCAGTTACAAAACAGGGAAGAATTAAGATATTGGTGAATTGTTCAGTTGATCAAACACAGGTGTCAGTTCTTGTGTAATTCAGTTTACAAAAATGTTTTTGTGCTGCTTCTGCATGCTGTCATAATAGGGGTAATTCAAATGCATCTCCTCTTAAATGTTAGCTGGTTGGGCATTATCTCTTTGAAGGCTCTTCAGTAAAAATTGGATCCTATAGGGAACTTTATGTCTGAAAATTCTTCATTTATAAAAAGGAAAAATAGAAGTATATCTGGAGATTTATTATTTCATAGTATTATATACTACATATTTCATGTCACATTTTTAAAAGACTGGTCCTGACAAATGGTAGCTTTGCTTATTCCTCTAGTATTGATGTGTTTATTGACTTTTCCAAGATTGAATATGCTTGTTGTCTGTTATATTTAACTTGAGCTGATGCAATCTAAGGTTAAAGGTATTAGACTGTTTGTGAGTCGGATTGCTTTCATTTTTTTTTAAAATGGAAATTTTTAGATGCCATTGTTTAAAAATTGCTTACCTGTAGTTTGATTTTATTTACTAAGAGTTTGTATAACAGAATCCAATTGCAATCCTTTGCAGGATCCCTTGAAAAATGGTGTTTTGGCAGTTCAAACAATCCGCAACAATATCATGGCATCAACTCTTCTCGCTACGACAGCAATCACACTTAGTTCACTTATTGGTGTTTTTGCCAACAATGACTCAGAGACCAAGTTAGTTTATGGCAACAAAACTTCCCTTAATTCTTCAATAAAACGCCTCTCTATCTCATTGTGCTTCCTTGTTGCATTTCTATGTAACGTTCAGTCAATAAGATACTATGCACATGTGAGCTTCTTAATCACATCACCAGCACTGAAAGGGAAAAAAGATTTCATTGAATATGTTGCAAAGAACTTGAACCGTGGAAGTCACTCTTGGTCCCTTGGTCTGAGGGCATTCTACTTGTCATTTCCGCTTGTCCTATGGATTTATGGGCCCATACCCATGTTTGCTTGTTGCTGCTTCACATCTTTCATATTGTACTTCTTGGACACAACCACTCAAATCACACGAGATCTTCACACCAAGTCATTCAAGGATCAGAGGGAAACTGACCAGGACATACATGATGCAGCATAGAATAGATCTATCATTGACTTAACTCTTGACTCGGATTAATTCTCTCCTAGCTCCCACTGGACTATTCTATTGGAAAGAAACAAGTTTTCTTGTACAAGGGCCTACCATGATTGATGGGTTATGAGGTTTAATGCAGACTAATAACTATTTTCAGGCTTTTACTTTTATATATATATATATATATATATATATATATTAACATTAGAGAATGTAGATTCCAACTTATTAACGGTTATATTTTAGCTGATAGTAATTTTTGTCAAAGTTCATTTTTAATTTTTATATTATTATCTTTTTGAAAAGAAAAAAAAATGTAATTCTCTCTATTCTTTTCCTCCCTCCCCCCTCCTCTTCTTCAAGCAAAGGGTAATTCAGTTATATAAGAGTCGCTTATTGTAAAGGATTGATTTACACTTTTTAAAAGTATGAGATAGAGTGCACAAAATTTATAGTTAAGAGATAAAATGTTTTTTCTTATAAAAAGTGTATTGGCATCGTGGTTCATTTCTAAAGAGGGGAAAATTTCTTAATTAAGAATCTTATGTTTATTTTGTGAGCAAAATTTTGTATTTTAGTGCCGCTTGCATGCACATGAAATTCATAATTTCCATACTACATTGATTAGAGTAGAGAGCTAATTGCTGTCTTAAATCCTTTCATTGCAAGCCTAGCTAAACAGTAAGAATGAAAGGCATATTTTGGAAAAACAAATATTAATGATCAGTTTTTTTTTTTTTTGGTTAATTTGTTTATATCAGATCAAAGCATGGTACAAGTCACATCACAACAGCATATTTGGATAATCTTGATGATAAGCCATATGGAACTGGTGTGAAGAATCATCATATATGTATGGGAGGTCAATCATATTAGTACTGCAGGACCAGGGACCAAAAAGCCATTTTATTTTTTATGATTGGCTTAACATGATAATCACTTTATTTGTTCGTATGATGGCTCCATGCGAGATAACAGAACCAACAAATCATGTATGTACTATTGTCAATTTCCATTGCCACGAGCTCATGACAATGAGGGTTATGTACGACAGAAAAACATATAAATAATATATCAAAATATTAAATATTATTCGTTGGTGGGCATTTTAAAATAAAGCAAAAGTTTCCTTACACCTCAGATACCATTTGTACTATGCTTGGTCCCTAACCTGCTTTTGACTTAATCCCAAATGAATTCACGTGCCAGATTTTGCCCTCCTTCCTTTCCAATATGATTTGATATTTCTTGAAATAACTGCAAGTAGGCCTAATTGGCTGCTAAAATACAATCTCATATCTTGTAAAAAGATGAATTCAATTCTTGTTGTGTTATTGAAGTATTAGAATGTTGTTGTAAAATGATTGACCCGAAACCCGCCTATATTTTTTATGCAAAAAAAAGTAATAATTGCAATCCGCCTAAAATGCTTGGACTTAAAAGAAGAAGTAAATAAAAAAAATACATATTATAAACAAAATTTAGGATGATTAGATGGTGTATCAATCTCAAGCGATGAAAGTTTTTTAGCTCAAAAAACACTTAAATAGAAAACCTAGATTTACGTTAAGGAGATGAATAGAGGATCGAATTGGTGACCTGTTCACTTGGCTAACCTTGTGGAGTTTCTAAACCAATAATTCACGATGTGTTAAGTAGTTTTAAATCTAAAATGAACTTATTCAAACCCAAGTTCAATCACTCCCTGTAAATTTTGCATTTTATTTACCCTCGAAACTTATTTTTAAACACAAGTTTTATCGAAGGACGTACACCATCTAAAATGAAAATTCTTATAAAGTGGAAAGAAAAAATAAATGTAAGAGAGTAGAAAACATATATACACAAGCTCACCGAATTGCTATATATGAAGAAAGAAGCGAGAATATGGATATTCAAAACCTTCATAAGGATTGAATCACACAGCTTGTAGCTCATAAAAAGCAGCATTAGAGAGAGGGAGAGAGAGAGAGTGGTCATGGACCGACGGCGCATTTTACATGGTCAACATCATCCATCCAACAAGTAGGCTTAGGGTGCCCACAATTGAAGAGAGACAAATGCATGTGGTAATGGGGCCACCAAGCATGCTAGCCACCGAACCAATTAACAGCCGAAACGTTACAAATTCCATGACATGCATAACCGTCTACTCATATTTCTAGAAAATTATTCTACTCTCACTACTTTATCACATCAATATTATTCTTCATCCAATTTTTCTTATTAGTACAATTCAAAAATATTGATGGAATCCATGAAAATATAAATGTATCCTAATAAAGTTAGTACAAGTGTAGAACCCCCCCCCCGGCCTTTTTTTTATGTATGTGAGTGTACCTATAGAGAGTTGAAATTGAAAATTTACACACAAATAAAATAAAAATAGTGAATGATCGCAATAATTATATGAAGTAAGTTAATTTTAAAAAATTACACATTTCTAGTTTTATTTTGTTTGGTAATGCACATATCTAATATTATGAATATTCTCTTGTTTCTTCCTATTTCTAATGATTATATATATATATATATATTTGTTAAACATTGATAGTGTAAAAAATTTTCACACAGTGATTCACACACATCTTGTCACATTACTAAAATAGTTTAACTTTCTCATTAATTAATTACTTAAAGAGACATGCATAACTAGAGAATATAATTGGATAAAAATAAATTATATTGCCAATAAATAAAAATCAAACTCATTTTTAATTAAGTTATTACTAAATATATATTTTTTTACTTAAGTTATTACTAAATATAATTTTTATGATTAATTAATTCGCTCGCCTATATTAACATATATATGACATGCAATGTCGGTAAGTTTAAATATAGAATAAGTTAACAGGAAAATAAGTTTAAATATATATTTTTTATCCACTTAATTAATTATCAACAATACTCCAACTCAACTAAGCATGTTAGCTTTAGTTATGGTGATTTGATTTATATATTCATTCCCCGCTGATTAAGTTGCAGCATTTAATCTAAAAGGACGTTTCCTAATTTTTCGTATTGGTCAGACAGTCACATAGTTCCATCAAAATGTTCTCACCCGCCATAGCTAGGTGCGCGACTCGGGTCGACCCGGATTAGTCAAGGCAAAGCTTTAGATACTGGGTAGGCAACCTAAAAAAAAAAAATGTTCCGTTAATTTGGTAGAGGAGAATGGATCCCCCTCTAGTCTGTATATTGTTTCTTCAAGATGCTAGCTAGTGGTACAATTAATTATATTTAGCAAAAGAAATTATAACCGATGAAATGTTAGTAGGGAGAGTTAGTATGTTTGGATATTTCTATCAGCGCAACAAACTGGAATTAGTATAAATCGATGGGAAAGGAAATATATTGAACAAAGTTTCTTTTCGGGTGTCTAATAGTGACATAGAATAATAAACAGTTGATCCTGTACTTCTATCCCATCATTTCATATCATCTAAGCATAATGTAAGTTCTCCTTCACACGTCACAATCATTTTATCAGCGGCTCAGGTTTTATCTAGTGGTAAGCAATTGATTTATTTTAACATAATGAACCACTTCAAATCTCATTTGGACGAATTTATCACATTTATGCGTCCAATGCTTCTTGTGGGAATTGAAAAAGAATCACAATCATGAATCATCCATTCATCCTACTAGCTATACAATTTGGTCACAGGGGGTATAATTATAATTGGAACAATGTCAATAAGAGAATCTTCCCATTTCTGTATTCTTTCTTTTGCCAAGTGGCATCAGCCATCCAAAACTAAATCTGCATGATATATATTTGACTTAATATAGACAAAGCATACATCACGAGATTTGCTTATTACACGCATGCAATAAAAGAAATATTTACCCCCTTTCTTTAGGATGTGATTTGATATTATTTTATTTATAAACGATGTGATTTGATATGAACCATATTAAACTTAATAAAGTGAAAAGGGAAAGAATGGAACAGAGGACAACGGCATAGAATAAAAGAAATAAAGTAAAGATAAAAGCATACCACTCTAGGCCCTTGTTGAGCGACTCAAGCTATCTAGCTAGCTATAGTTTCATTTTCACATATAGTAAAAATGTGGGGTAATTACATATATATGGTTTTCAATGGGTGTAAATCCGAATATATGGACGAAATAAAAAAATTACGGATGTGTGGGCGAGGGGTATGAAATCGGACCACGTTTGGCCGATTTCAGGACAAAAAAAAAAACCCGGGGCTGAAATCGGCCCAGGCACAACCGATTTCAGCCCCATTTAAAAAAAAAAAAAGAAAAAAAGGCTGAAATCGGTTGAAAAAAAGGGGCTGAAATCGGTCCAGGGACAGCCGATTTCAGTCCCATTTTTTTTTTTAAAAAAAATAAATTAAAGGGGTTGAAATCGGCCCAGAGGCTGCCGATTTCAGCCCCGGATTCTCATACATCCGTAATTTATTAACAGTGACCACATTTTAGAAAATTTTCCTAAGGGAGGCAATATATATGTAAAAAAACCTAAAAAGGGGTTTCTGCTGCAATATTTTTTTCTTTTTTACAATTCAAGAATATGGAAATCTACAAGCATGTTCTCCTCTCTTGTCATGCTTATTTTTTATGTTTTGCATCTCACGCAATCAGTCTACTATTTTTCCTAATTAATATAAATGTACATTATTACTCAATAGTTTAATTTACACTAATCTATTTTAATTCACTAAATATTATTGAGTCGATATATGATTTTTTTTTCCAAATCTTTTATTGTTAATTCAACATGTCTTTTTTACGGTGTTAACTGAACAGGTTACTATAATTAGACATACATATAACTTTTTATTATTAATTTAGATTTTAAAGTTGCATAGTTTTATATATAATAATAATAATAATTAGTCTTATATATAATGAACTTAAAAGTTATAAATAATTTAGATTTTATAATTGCATAGTTTTATATGAAAAAATAATAATAATTAGAATTATATATAATGAACTTAAAAGTTGCTTTTTTTTTTATGTTGTATCATTCTTTTAAAAATAAAAAACCAAAAATTGAACCAATCCAAATTGATTTAAACTGGTTATCGCGATTCAGTTTGATTCAGTTTTTAAATATAATCCAATCAAGCCGAATGAAACTGGAATGAAGTTTACTGTTTGGATCGATTTGCTTTTTGTCTCAAAATTGAGTGAAATCGAACGGCGGACATCCCTACTCCAGCATTAATATTTTAAATCCATAAAATTCGAATTTAAAGTATTGTTGGTAGAAAATATGTGTTGAATTATTTAAATCAATCAAATATTAAATAAACTTTTTTAAAGATAAATATTAAATAATTGATGGTATCGTTCAATGTTAAAATAAAAAATCATGGATTATATTGAACCAATTATAAAGTGGTAAATAGAGTGAAATAAATTTAAATTTGACAAAAAGGTGTCACCAATGTAACAAAAAGTATGTTTAAATATGGATTTACCTAACAAATGTTTTAAAACACTTATAAAGAAAGGCAGAAAGAGAAATTTTTATAAAAAAATAAGTCTTGTAAGTTTTTTAAGAGTTCAATATTATTACTCATCGTGGAAAGATTTTTATACAACCGTTACCTCCATATAAAAGTGCTTAACTTTTAGCTAGCCTCATATTTAACTAACACGTGTGATTAAAGTGTTAGTTATTCTAATTGTTAGGGTTAGTAGTCAATTCGTTGCATTTGCGTATATAATAAATGTGATAGTCAATTATATTTATTAATGTGTTAATATATGAATTAGATGATACTGTAAAATTCTTCTAAATGCATTCTAATTAAATTTGTTTTAAGGTGGTTTCTTACCTACCTTATAGGGTAAATACCTCATATTACTAAATTTATCTATTTTTAATAATTCTTACAATTAAATTCATTTAATTTTATTATCATTTCATGATATACTATGATATATTGATGAATTATATGATCTAATGTGATAAATTAATATTTTTTAATACAATATTTATAGAGATGTGCATTGTAAACTAAAATGGTCCATAAATCTCTAAACATCTTATAAATTAATTCTTTTAATATTTTTATTACAATTATATAAAACAGAAAATAATAACAACTATTAAATAAATTTAATTATAAAAATTATCTAAAATTAGTAAAATAAGTAACATGGATATTTCAATTTAATGGGGGTGTATTTCATCCTGGGATCGGTGGGAAATCTAACTTGTTTTAATGCATTAAGGATTGAAAACTAAACGGAAGGAGTGTGAGAGGAGAAATGAGCGAAAACTATGATTACACGTGGAAAAATTAGAATGAATCTCACACACTTTGAGTCAATTTTTATCTGTTCCCTTTCAGTCCACTGGTTTAATATTCTTTAATCAGACCAAAATCGTCTTAAAATAGTATTGGCCATGTAAGCATCTAACCCATCATATCATTCTGACAAACGGTAATTTTTTCATCAGAAAATAACAGATAGTTGCTGATGATGATGATGATGATGATGATGATGATGATGATGATGATGATATATATATATATATATATAATAGTATTTTCATTAATTAATTTCGTGTTTCTTGCCGGCAAGACAAGAGCCGAAAATTCACTGTGTGTTATACTGTATTGTTGACCGGAGATGGTCTTTATCTAGAAATATAGCAGAAGAGAAAATGGAAGCTGCAATGGAATACATTAATATTTTCCCACTGTCACATTTGCAACTTGCAATACGTCACATTACATTAGTGATAATAATAGGGCTCATCATACGGTTTTAATTTTCAAAACACAAAAATGGCAAAAGATCCAGTCGTTGATGGAGACCCAACAGGAATGGATGATATGAAATTTTCCCACGATTTGGTTGTAAATTAATGTTAAGGGTTGAGTTTAGAACTAATGTAAAGCCCGTGAAATTCATAAAATAATGTAATCAATGATAAATTTATTGGATTTATTTTCGAAATCCATATTTGTCTCCACTGTATTATTAGTAATGTTAAATGTACAATGATTTTATTATCACCGTATAACCATTATATGACGTATGTATGGAATATATAACAATATTAAATGCATAAACTTTTGTATACGCACGCACTAAATCTTTTTACACACATACATACAAACATTTTTCACATACAGAATTAAATTAGATTAAATTTGTGGCGAATTAAATAGCGAAAAGTAACTATCATGTTCTCTCTTACTTCCCACTCACACTCTTAGTGCATTGACTCGCTCTCTACCATGTACAAATAATTTAAAGTAGATGTATAAACTTTTGAACTGACATGTACAAATTTTTTAACAAGCAGAAATAAATAATAAGAAGGAAACGAAGCGAAAACAAAGAACAAGAAAATTTTGATACTCACTCGCACAAATTTTTCTACACACGTGTACAAACTTTTGAACAATTAAAAAAAATGGCAGAAACGAAAATGAAAACAATTACGAAGAATAAAAAAAAATGGCAGAAACGAAAATGAAAACAATTACGAAGAATAAAACTTGGTACTCATGTGCACAAATTTTTGAATAATAATGCACAAACTTTTCTACACACATGCATAAACTTTTTAACAACTAGAAAATTTTAAAAATTACACAAACAAATACGAAAATGAAAACTCTGAAATCCATAATGTCTTGCGAAGAAAAAGAAAAATAAAGAAGAAAAAGTTATATCAAAATAGTTTATATGATAAATGGAGAAAAACAAATTAGAAAAACTGAACAAATGAAGAAAAAATTGTTTGTGATAAAATGAAAAAAAAATGAAGGAAAAGGGAGGGGAAAAGAGAGGGAAAAAAAGATTAAGAGAATAAGAAGAGAAGCATGAGAGAGAGATGGAGAGAAAGATAATGTGTATTTAATGTGGTGATAAATTGGTGATAAAAAATGATGTAATTTTTTTTCTACATCATTTATCCTTGTATTATCATTATTTGTTAAGTCACGGTTAAGCTTTAAATGATAATTAATTGTGGGTTCCATCACAAATTAGAATGTCATTCAGAATACAATCTTACTCAATGTTAATTTCTATGAGTATTTAATAAATTTTTAGATATAATTATATATTAGATGAAGCTTTGGTTTGTAGGTGAATAATGAATATTGCTATACTAATACACGTATATTTGTACATATAATTAACGTGACATGGTTGGTAGCTGTTATTGATGAGTATACATTTATATATGTTATTGATGAGTATACATTTATATATATTCACATCAAATCTCCACTAATTAAATTGGTCCCTTGACTGAATTAGCCAAAGGCCCAAAGCGGTCATCTTTGCAAAAGAGAAATTTTTGTGTGTTTATAAAATATGTTTAATGAGTGTTACATGAGTACTATTAACCATAAATTTTAATTTAAATTATTTAAAAAATATATAAAATACTTAAAATTAATGATTAATAATGCTTATAAAATATACATTAAATATGCTCCATATTTCTTCTTCTTGCATTTTCTTTGCAAATGGTACTCCTGATTGTTGGATAGGAAGAATCTGGAGCTAGTGTATACCCTACAAGATCATGTCATGGTCAGTTTGGACCCCATATGTATAATATATATATTAATTTTTTTTGGTACTTCTTTCTTAATTTGTTGAAATAGGCTAGCTGCTTGTGCAATATCCCCCCTTGCTACAAATTCCCCTTTGCATGTGGTCCTTCCCTTCCTTCCGCAAAGGCAAAGCAATTGGAATTGTACATATTCTTCTTGATGGGAATCATAGTGTGATCATGATATATACTGATCAGCACACATACATCAAATATCTAGCCAAAGTAAAAGGAAGCCAGATTTTTCTTAGAGAAATTACGAAGGAAATATGAATTAAAATTCTGCCCAATAACGTATACAGATAAAAATATAATCAAGGATTATAATGTTTTTTAAAAAAAAGCAAGTAAAAGAACTAGACCTCTAAGTATTACAGGTAGTTAGCAAATGAGAATGATAATTTGTGCATAAGAAACACCTAAGGACAAATGATGAGATGATAGGTAATGAGATGAGACAAAGAAATATAGGTAAACCACATTCATTTTTAATTAATTTCTAGGTGTCTACAAATAAAATATCTCGTGTATATAAACTTACAAAAGAAGAGGGATATATAGATTGAATTGTTCTTGCTTATACGATTTATAAACTCCCTCAGTTTTCTCACTCTAACTAGATTTGTGATCTTCTTCAACAGCCACAGCTGTGCTAGCTCGACGTCTAACTGCAAATTAATACGAAGGTTAGTCAGTGGCCATTATACGCCTAAGTATATATTTATCCGAGAAACTGATAATTAGTTAATGCTACAAATTCAATTTTGAGGGGGCAAAAACTGGGTTCAGTGACAGAAATAAACATGCTAATCTGCCCGGGGGAGAACAGTAACACATACATGATCATTAATTAATAATTAAGCTATTTGTTATGAATGAATCTAGCTAGTTACTTTCACCATTTTTGAATAATTATTTATCTTTCTATTTTATTATTTCTATAAATAACTGTATACTTTCTTAATATAAATAACATTAATTACTTTTTTTATTATACACTTATTAAATAAATTTCTTAAGAGAAGAGTAGATGAGAGAAAAAAAATAAAAAAGGGTATTAAATAAGAATAGTTTTGTAAAATAATATAATTTTTAACCATTTTCCTAATATCTACACATAACTTAAAATGAATAATTAATTGAGAATAAAGAAAACATAGAAATGGAAAGTAGACAGGGGTGAGTGAGAATAGAGGAATTGAGGATGAAATTAAGGTGATGACAGAAGCATAGAGAGCACAAAGGAGTGAGATACACAATTGATGAGTTGATGAGTGAGTTCCATGCAGATGTATACATGTATGCATATCATCCTCTGTGCTCTCTATCTTCTGTCAACAACTCCTTATCAACTACTGCCTCCCTCTATACCTCTTTTTCCCCAGATACTACTACTGTTCAATTCATGCATGAATTATGACCATATAAACAAAAGCATAATTAATAAAGGAAAATAGTCATGTATATATGGAAGAAAGGAAAGGGAGGAGCGGTCGTCGATCAAAGGGAGGGAGGAAGAAATAAAGATGAAAAAAGTGGGGTGTGGGGTGTGTG
>QANU01004276.1:269843-371833 GCA_003254905.1 Nissolia schottii
CATTCAAACCCCCCCCCCCCCCCCCCCCCCCCCACAAATAAATAAATTGAAAAAAGAATTGGTAAAAGGGGCCTTCGAATTAATTCAAATAATAATATTCCATTAGACTACTAGCTAGGTAGTACCAATACGATGCATTAATATTGCAATGACCCTTTCCACATATATGATACTCTACACATTGCAACAGCATATCTCACCGAGATAATTAAAGCAAAATGTTTTCATCCTCATGAAGTGTGAGGCATTGTGTTAGAGTCATATTTTATACACTATTAAATGAAATCTCATGCATGTATGAACTTTATTGAAATATCATTTAATAGTGAAATAATGAATAAAATGTGAATTAACATGTTATCCCACACCCTATGAATTCAAATAACACCCTCATAATTAAAACATAATTGAGAGAATATTTTAGTTGGTACTTTAATTTTCTGTCGGTGTACACGTTAGTCACTTACCAAAAAAGCTTTTAATTGATCTCTGAATGCTCCTAATTGATCCAAAAACATTTTAAGCATTATCTCCATTAGTCCTTATATTTTGGATGGAAAAAATAACAAGAGTAACATTTGAAATGTTTAAGACTAATTTGAACCTTGAGCAACCTATGTAAGCATTGATAAAAAATTTAGAAACCAATTTGGTATTCCCAAATTATCCTCGAAAGTACACCCTATGAATGTAACATCCTAACAACCCATTCATTCACGTAGTTATAATCCCATGCATGCCAATTAATTATTATAGCATCTCCATTATGTACATAGATTGTAATATACTATATGCTCCCCCTCTACTATTGCAATTCAATTAATTCATTTATATAAACATATTATTTGAACCCATGGAATTAGGATGGAATTAGGAGTTGTGTAATTTTTTAGGGACTAGTTATACATAATTAACGACATGAATTATATTATATACTGTTCAAACTAATTAATTACAGTAGTACTACTGCAGTGGTGCGCACTACAAGATCCACCCTTAACCGATTTATATATGCACCCATGTGAAATGGGGATTTCTGTAAATCTAGTGAGATCATCATTATATCTCCGACTGATGCAACTTAATAGCTCATATATAGATGGTGGTTGTGATTCACATATCTTTCACCTACGATCACTTCTTACTATGTAGTAGTCTGTGGGGCCCTCTATTCAAATACTCCACTGGAGTAGGGACCTTCCACGGGTCAAGCCAAGTAAACTTGTCTCTCTGGTGCCTCCCGAAAATAAATATATTCGTTGTGTTAGGGATATATTTCAAATCATATAACCAATTGTTTGATTGTTTGATGAGTGATAAATAGTTTGTATCTACGTAAGAATGGTGACACAAATTTAATTTTTAGGGGAACATAAACTTAAATGATTCTTACATTTTCAAAATACTTACCAATTGATTATTTTAATGATTTAACCAGAATTTTTATTTATCAAAATTACTATATGAAACATAAAATAGTGGCAAAATTTAATGGCTTTAATATTAGAAATTATTACAAACAAATAAATTTAATTGAAAGAAATAAATGTCATCCAAGATAATAAAAAAAGTTTTACTAACAAGTATTCTTAAAGTACTTGTTAAAAAGTTTAAAGTAAGAAAAAATTAAATATTTTCAACACGCCCAATGCATTAACAACTTTAAAATCTTATAACTTTAATATATTATTTTTGTTTTAAACTTTTAAACGAGTGAGAACTTGTTAGTTTTCCGTGATAGAAAAACTTCCGTATTTGTTTGGTCTCAGTTGAATTATTGCATTTGAATTTGAGTAGTGTTATTTTAATACCAAAGTTGGTGTAACCACCAACCACCTCTCTTACTAATATTATGTGTCTCACACTCACATCATTAATATTTGTGGTTACATCAAATTTGATGTCAAATAACATTTTCCTTTGGATTTTATCACTACAACCTGACTAATTCGGCTCCGTCAAACTTACTACTTTAATTTCATTTGTGCAAATGTCTGATTTGTGGTGAAGCATGCAAAGCTTTGTTTTATGTCCATATTCAAATATTAATAAAAGATAAAGGCTTGTTAATTATTTGAGCATATTAAAAGGCCTAAACATTTTATTACTTCTACCATACCTATTATATCAATAAATTTTATAATGTGTGTGAGAAAAATAATAAAGTGTATGTAATTTTTAATATATTCTAGCAACATTTTTGTAAAAGGAAAGCTAGGTTAGCTATCTATATATCCGTGTGGTCAGGGTTACAGGATCTGTCTCTATACATACAAATAATATCAGTTTGGCGCTATGCCATCCAACACTCATTGCAACAGTAGAGTAGAGGTATCCAATATGCATCAATGCAAAAGACAAGCAGGGAAAGATGGTCATGAAATAGAAAGAACTAGAAATCAATGGGCCACATTAATTGATTGCGGAGGGAGCAGACAACAAATCAAATCAAATTAACCTTCTTTTCACAGAATTGAGGCTCATGTTTTAAGTACTCATTAGATGGAACTTGTATATATCAGCTTTTCGTACTACATTTTCTTTCACCAACATGTTCTACATTGAGAAATTCTTTTGTTCTCCCTATAAGAAATCAATTCATGTTTCACATAAAAATATATATCATTGACTATATTTTTTTCTATTACAATTTTTTTTTATTAAGAATGATTAATAATATAGTAAACATCTTATGTAGAGTATAATATAGTAAACAATTTTGTAGAGAATAAAGTAAATACAAGGAAAACATTATTCCTTATTATCATTTCCTATTTTTACTATTATTTTCAGTGAATATTTGAGAAAAAAGAAATAAAAACAAAAACTAAACACAACTTTTCACACATGACCATTGGAAAATGAATACATAAATAAACCAATCAGTTGCATGTGCTTCATTGTGAGCTGACACTATATAGAAGAAACAAACACAAAATGTTAAATACTTTGGAAATGTGTAAACTGGCTATAAAGTATAAACAATTATTAATTAGTTTAATATTTTATTGTACATTGATCCTGTATTCCTTTGCTTAGGCTTCAAAATTAGTTTTCAAATTTGCAACGCATATGGATTCATCTGCAGTACAAAATGCAATAGAAAAGAATGTTATTCTGTATCACTTGTATAATATTTGAGAGTACATAAATCTTCTTCTCTTTAGCAAATGAAACGCTACCACCAGAAATGTTATATATTGACATGTTATTTTTCTCTTCAACGTGATTTTTATAAAGATTCAGTACTCGGGTGTGAAAGAGGAGAAGATGTAGCAGCATGGCAATAAAGTCAACGATGAGAAAGAACACTTTTCCACGCCCTCAAATTGCCAAAGGAAGCATGGAAAAGGAAAGGGAGCACCCCTCAGCAACACATTAATTCCCGATTTATATTATTTGTTGTCATAGTACAATATAGGATACCAACTCACTTTTAATTCATCATTAAATGTGATCTCAATTAAGTCAACATTCATTAAGATCCTAATAATACATGTGTTTCATGTACCACGAGTACAACTAACATTTTTCTTAATTCCTTATCCCTTTCTAAGTCTCATTAGCCCAAAAAAAAAAGAGAAAAATGAAAAAGGAGCTAGCAACGCACAAAAGAGGGAGGGGGTTATAGTGCTCACTAAAGTAAAGAGAGAAAGGCGAGTTTATCTTCAACACACCTGTCAAAACCCCATACCTTCTTTCCTCATTTGGCCTCAAATAGGGCCCACCTCATCAATAACTTGAGAATCAGAGGTTGTACAGATGCTGCCACACAGCGTGGACACTGTACCATTGGACACTAATATAATAGAGAATGTATCCTTGCATATTAAACATGAATATGTTCGCTCATGTTATAAATATATATATATATATATATATATAAATATTTAAATTAGGTCGTATAAATTTTAATGAGATTTTACTTGTTTAAAATATTTGTATATTTCATTCATACCCTCATGACCAAACATGATCATATAATATATCTATGATGGAACCTTTCTTATTTTCCCAATTTTGGTCTCAGCAGGATTGACCATCCATGCATGTGTGTGTGTTTTCAATGCTAACAGGCCAATCCAATGGATTCTTTGGGTTGGGTACCACGTGCCCACCTTGATTGGCCAATATAAGGTTCTGGTTCTCTCTTGGAAAACAAAAGAAGAAAGTTAGGATAAGAAGGGGGAAAATATGATTCAAAATGAGCCCAACAGCATCAACATATTGCTCTCCTCTACAAATATCTTCTTACAGCTTTTGATTGGTTATGGTATGGAATTATGTTTTTGCAATGGAATCTTTGAAAAAAGAATCAATAATCAAAATGGGTAGCGTTTAGACCACGGAGACCTGACCTACAAGACATATATGGAAGGCCATGCAATTCTGTTATTTAAGTGTAGTTAAGTCACCTTTAAAGTTTCAATTCTGTTATTTGAGCTAGCTAGCTGCAAGATAACAGAACATATGCATGTGCACTTTAATTATTCAGCGTAGGGAAGGACAGAGAAAAAATGAGAATGATGAAAAATGAGAGAGAGCGAGCGAGCTAACTAATAGAAATAGGTATATACTATGTATTATATTCTTTCTTTCTTTCTTTCTTATGAGATTAATAATAATAAAAAAGAGAGAGAGTTAGAGCCAGGTGGGTCAGTATTAGACCAACACTTAAAAAGGGAATTAATTCCATATTGGTCTGAAAAACTTTTCAACTAATTAGAGAGAATGATGAGCACATGGATGAGGTGGGACACACACCCCACACTCCACTAGCCAAATCCCGACCATGGTGGTGGCAAATCATATAATTGAGAATTGAATTGAATTGAATCTCGGCATCAGCAAGTGCGGCAAACGGGGTTTTCCCTTCCCACTTCACTCATGAATATGGTTCTGTTTTGCAATGAACCCAACCCTTATCTTGTACTAGCTAGCAACATCTAGCTAGAACTACTTCTGGCTTTGCGGCTGATTATGCTACGGTAACATACCATGACGAATGAGATAACAGTAAATACGAGAAACAATGGCAGTGATATAGATAGATTATTAGCTAGCACTTTTATTATTACTATTATTGTTATTATAGCTAGACACTTCTGCTGTGGGAATTTGTCCTTACATCCATTAATTAAGCTAAACAACAAATAAATTGGTCACTTCATGGAGTCTTGACATGAAAGTGGTTGATTAAATCCGATTGTACACGCAACTACAGAAACTTGGGCACAAATAAAGTTTATTTTGCATCCTATTCTTGTCTATCAAACTCAACTACATCCATAGGAACTGACACTTATCAATATTTGACTTAATCCACAACTTTTACGGAAATATCTATGAGTAGTAGAGAGTAAATTAATTAATTAATTTATTTTGACTGAAAAGGGTAACTTTCAACATTATTCCTTGTAGTTCTAATGATCATAGATATTACCATATGCAGTGTTACTGCTGCAACGACAGCTTCTGAGCTTCTTAACACTTGGGATAATTAAACGCTGCAATAGTTGCAAACTAATCCAAGATCAGCTCTCCTTGCAAAAATACTAATTCACATGGAGCCTTAATTATGACCTTGATGCTGCAAGTTGCTGTGCTTTCATTATCAGTCTCAGCACGATGAATTGTCCACCTTGTGTAAAAGAGGCAAGAGGGTACGAATGCATGTTGTGGGTATTTTGTGTGAAAAAGGAAAAGGAAAAGAAAAGGTCAAAGGAGTAAAGACGACTGTGTTGCAATTGGATAACGACTGCTTCATTTATGTACTGGAAGCAAGAACATGCAGTTGGTATATGTCGATAGCGACCAAGAAACTATCTAGAGCCATAGATTATATAATCCGTGTTTAAAGTTGGCGTTCTTGTCCCGGATAAAGTTCCAAATTATTTATTCAATTGAATCAGCACTAAGCAGATATGTATCTTCAAATGTCCTTTTCTGAAATTGATCTGCGGCAATCAATTTTGTTGGCCTAAACCATATCATAGCTCAACTCTGAAGCAAAATATGCCTGCCAATGGCCTTGCCATTATTGTTGATCATATTGAACAAAAATTGGTCCACTACTTGCTAGTAGCGTTACTTCATAAGTGCAATTCCAACAACTTCAAGGACAGTCCCCGTCGTGGCTGGCTCGTGCTGAATGAATTTCTAGCAAATTAAGTGGTTTAGGTTAAAAGAAGTTATGATATTCCTTATTATTACAAATGCCAGGCAACTAGAATACAAGCATCAAGGGTTATTCAAATTCAATAATGGTTTAGGTGTTGGTCTCCAAAAATGGGTTAGGTTGCCCATAACATTTAATTTAACCATGAGCAACAAGTTCAATATAAAGGGAAAATTAGTACTAATTTGATCTAATCACAGGGAACTCAACTCGCTGAAGTTTGATGAACAATGTTGCCAAGGATCATATTCTGCACAGCAGTTACACTAGCAACAATAGCAGTAATTCTTTTGGCTTTGTTATCATCACCGTCACCACACAACAAGAGCCTTTCAAGTAGGCCTCTGCTCGATCTGTCCCTGTACATCCAACAGCCTCACATATCAACCTCAAACACACAGACACAGCCATTACCATACAGTGAAGATGGCAGAGCATTCATTTTCCACCGCGTGCTCACGGAGGGGCCAGAGAACACTTCAGAGGTTGTGGGTAAAGCACAGGGGTTCATAATACCCGCGGACCAGTTCGTTGAATCGCCATTCAATGTCATGTGTCTGAGCTTTGACACCCCTCATCGTTCGGGTAGCCTGAGTGTGGAGCCCAAGGAGGTTGCCCACAATGACAGGCACGAATTCAAGGTCGTGGGCGGGACAGGTTCCTTCGCCTTTGCTCGCGGTGTCGCTGTTTTTACTCAGAGTGAAGTTGCTTCAACTTACCATGTCAAACTCCACCTTGAATTCCCAAAACATTCTCATAAGTAACCCTGATGCTGTAGATTATACACTTTATATGTTAATAATGTGTTGTAGTCAGTAGTTTGGAGTATGAATTAATATTTACCGATTCTGTTTTTGGTTTTGTTCAATTTGGCTGAGTAGAGATCCGCAAGTTCACAGGGGTTTCTGCATAGAAAAACAGAACGTGTCCCACATCGGTTGTGGACTGAAGCGAAGAGGTGCAAGAGCATATATAAAACCACGGAGTGGCTGCGGAGACAAATATCTTTGCGCTTGGGGCAATGACGCAGCTAGTGAGGTTCTAACCGAGGCGCGTCTATTGCTGGTTGAAAACTATTTCCAAACCCCCTCTTAGGCCTGGGTTTGGCCCAGGCCTTTGAGAATTTCTGGAAGGGCCTCCTTTTGGATAAGGCCCTACAAACACCAGTTCAATATTGCTTTTATTCAAGAGGTAATAGTTTTTATCCCATCATCTTAATATTTCGCGGACTTTTTTCCCCTGTCTATGATAATGGATTTTCTAGTCAAGAAGGTGCCACTGTTGGGCTGACTCTTATAACCCAATAAATACGGCCCACGTAGTCCAGTCCGATGCATGTTTTCCCAGGGCTAATAGCCTATATAAGTCTTCGACGGAAAAAAAAAAAAAAGAATAGTTAAAGAACTATTAAGTAACATTTTACTCCAAAAACTGTCCTACCTTTAACAATTAACGATAAATAATTTTAATTTTTTATTTATCTTTCAATACAAATGAATTAAATATGTGGTAGAAATTGAGTCAGCTTTTTTTTTATAGAGACGCAGTCATGTTAATAGGATGAGTCCTTTGGAGTGACATAAACATGAGGGTGTTGGGCTGACTCTTAACAACCCAATAAAATGGGGTAAATATTGACCCAACTTAGTCAAATCTGATGATGCATGTTGGCCCAGGTTTAATCTTATGACAAAGGAAAAGGGCTTTGGAGGTTATTTCGCTACAGTATTTTTTTTTCTTTAATATTCTATAAATATGTTTTTTTTATATATAAATATGAAAGAATATAGTATAAGAAAAAATTGTAAGAATTTAGCCATGTTTTATTTAGATATTGTGCCACATCTAAGAGTTAATATCTCTAAATTGAATAGAAAGACTAATTGTGACAATTGTTATAATTTAAAGGTATAATTAAAATATTTAAAGATTGGAGGTGTCTATTTAAATTAAATAAAAGTGTACGAATCTAAATAGAAGATTTAAAAGTTAGAGATAGTGATTTACACCTTGATAAAATTGTAAGGTGCAATCATCATTTTCTTAATTTTCTTTTTACAAAAGAAGACAATACAATTAGAAGAATTTATATTAAATTCTATCCATCACAGCCAATTACGCCCCTAGGCATGACGCATTATTATTTAATAAAAGTTGAAATACATCTGAGGTAATGGTGATAATATAAAACAGTACACAATAATTAACGGTGACCCGTTCCTGGCCCAGGAGCACGAGCAAACAACGGGGGAGGAGGAGGGCTCTGCATGGGACCAAGCTTCCTCATCTCCAACCTTTCTGCAGTGCCACCAAAATGTGATCTTGTCATATTAATTGTTTACATGATCTTTGATCGCAAGGATTATGTAAAAATCAACATAAGAAATTTCATTCTCGTTTTTAAAGAGACAAACCTGCATGAATTTGTGCCAAATTGGTGAAAAGAGCGCTGGCGATCAATGCAAACACAATGAGAAATTGACAAAGGGAAGAGAGACCCATCTCCTCTTGCAAGTAACGCTGCCCGTTTCTTGGATTCAATTCCAATTTATTGAGTCCTGAAAAATCGAAGTCGTATTCTGCTCGAAATTCTAGTGTTTTATTGATATAGTGACTTTTGGAGTCATCATATTCTTTTCTTTGAATTTTCTGCCCAGCTCAACGGAAAAACCACGCTACTAAAAGGGGAAAAAAATGTAGCTAGTTCTTTTCTTCTTCTTCTTCTTTTTTTTTGAAAAAAAAATGAATTTCTTAGATGTAAACCAGTATTTTAGTGAGTTAAAATATCTTATTTTTATTCATCCGTGCTTTTAAAATAATAAGGGTTTTAATCAAATAATAAAAAGTTCTTGCTTATCTTCTCTGAATTTAAGCCGTACATTAATAAGAAATCTCTTATCTAAAAAAAAATCTTATTAAAACAATGAAAAATTTAAACTGTAATAAGAAAAACTAACAAATGTCACGAGAACAAAGGTTAAGGAGATAAAAGTAAAATGTTAGAATTTTTTTTTCATGTCTTTAATACATTAAAGACTTGTACATTTTTATTTTTTCATACAACATTTTCCTTTTTTTGTTTACTTACCACGTGTTCTATTGACACTTCTTAATAAAGCCTTAATATATTAAGTTCATGCCCTGTTGCTTTTTTTTTTCTCTTTTTCCTCGCTTATTGTTTACCAAAAAAATTAAGTGCATTTAAATTTCTGAAACTATTTATTATTATTCCTTAACAAGTGTTTTGTTTTACACTTATTAGCAAATTTTATTAGCTTCCACTTGCTTGCACTTTCGTGCGGCATAGGGCAAAGCTGCTTTTATTAATAACTATATACATTTCAGAAATTTCATTTTATTTCATATCATGTTAATTTAGGATTGTAAAAATTAATTATTTTAAAATATTTTGTATTCATTCTTTCTTTTATGAGACGTGTTTGGTGACCAGAAAGATTCAACCAAAATTTTTTACAGATAAGCCAATAATCCACGATATTTTTGACAAACCAGTTAGCATAAAATTTATTTTGATCATTTAAGAAAAGTCTTGCACCCTTTTAAATTTCTGGGTAAAGGTGTACATAAGTTATATAATTTAGAAGGGTAATTTTTCTTTTCCTTAAAACAATCCGCATAAGTTTAGTATTATATAAGCTGAGGCTTAGATACTCAATAAAAAACTAAATGAAAAATCAACTCTCTAAGAATAAAGACAGTGAACACTTAATTGAGAAAACGCCAAAAATTTATAATTTGGATAGTAAAATAATTGAAAAATATAAATATTAAAAATTAATAAAATAAAAAAAAATGCTAAAGAACCTAAATAAGATATTATTGCAAGAATTTCTGGTTATTTTATCCAGAAAAATAGAATTTTTTTAATTATATATTGGGTGCATTTGTTTTAGCTTATTTGTAAAAATAATCATTTTTTTAAATAATCAATTTTTTATATTTGTATAAATTTTAATAATTTAAATATTAAAAAAATTCTTTTCAGCTATTTTAAAGAAGTTAAACATAATGGCTTCTAAGACAAATTTATATTCAATCTTTTAAATGTTATATCAAAAATTATTTTTTCAAAAGACTGAAACAAATGCACCAATTATCTCCTCTTGGTCAAATTTTGGTACTAATCATGGATTTGGGATATTTTTATTTTCGGGGATGACTGTATTTGAGAAATTGAAGTAGAGGTGGTAATATATGATTCAATTGACATATACTAACCAAAAAAAAGTTCCAATTGATATATAAAGGCAGTGTAAAAGAAAATATAATTCATTAATATCAATAAATTAGAAAGCTGAAAATACACGAGATGACAAACTTAGAAACTAATAATATGACAAACGTTAATATCAAACACTCACTCTGTACATCTTGTGCCAGGTGGGTGGAGTTGCCCTCTCCAACCTAATAAACATGCGAGTACAATCTTATTTTAATCATAAAAAAATATATATAGCTGCAATATTAGTCGCCACCATTTCCCGACCCAGGATTTTGGTCTGACCTGGGTGGGGGAGGTGGGGCGGGTAGTTGACCAAGTTCCCTCATCATCTTCAGCCCTACAAAAGTGCATATCATATGTGAGTTATTTCTCACTGATTTCACACTCACACCTTTTTTCAGACGTTCCTAAATAATATGTACATAGGAGCCACCCAAAAGTGATCAACCACAAAGGAAGTAAATTGCAGCCCCAATTAAATTGTATCAATTATCATAGTTCCAACTTTGCAATCGTCGTCTTAAAAAATGTTTTACTTTTTTTCAGATGAAGTAATTAATAGCTCAAACAGACCTAGAGAAAGTTGACGAGCATAAAAAAGGCAATATAAGAATTAAGAGTTTCACAACCAAAAAAATATATATACAACTAAAGCAAACAAAACACCCCACAACATGACAATTCTCCCTCTAACAAAGTCATGAAGAAAAGAGTCATAGAATCAGGAATTATCAGCAACAATTTAAAAAAAGGGGTAACGAGGCAACATACAACACAGCAAAAAAAGAAAAGAAAAAAAAATACATGAAACCAATTACACAATTATACCAAGGCCAAAGAAGTTATGATCCCCTGCATCATTTCATATCCCAAACCACAATCACGTGAAAAATTGTATAGTCTAGTGTTGTGTGGGTGTCGACATGGACTAACCTGAATTAACTTGCACAAATTGGGCGAAAATAGTGCAGGCCATTAATGCAAGCACGATGAGAATTTGACAAAAGGAAGAGAGACCCATCTCCTGAAACCTTCAATTGTTTGTAACTAATGAGTAATGTTGCTTTTTCATGGATTCAATTTCAATTTATAGTTGTGAAAAATTCGGGTCAAATTCTTTTGTTTGAATTTTGCGTGTGTACAAATTAATATTATTCAAAGGCTATTCAAAATGGTTATGATAATATTATTTCTCATTTAAAATGACTCTTTTTTTAAATGGAAAATATTATTTGAATGGATAACCAACAATTTACTATCACAAAAATATAAGAATCACCATACTTATGGGATGTGAGATACCGTGTTAACTCACATCTTATTTATAATTGAATGAGATTTTAATGGAATTCACACTTTTATCTCACAAATTCGATGAATACAAATAACATTTTTCTAACATTTTCCCATACCATACCACGGACCGGAGTTGCTAAAGCACATCGGTAGTCTATTTTACGTAAAAAGTTCGAATTGATGTTGCTTGTTGAATTAAATTTTTTAAAATTATTTTATAAGTCAAATTAATTTATTGAGGCCCTCCATGACGTAAAACATATTCATTTCACAGAAAATAAGAAGCAATTGCGGGGTTAACGTGAAGTTAACAATATTAGTATATCCCAAAGAAAAACACTGCATTGCTAATGTTAATGTTATTTCTCAGAGCGCGTGAACAAACATTGTCATTTAATCTACTCTTATAAAATTAAATGTGAGATGTTTGAGATAATAGGTGTAAGAGTCAAACATTTATACTAATATATTGTAACGAAGTGAATTTTGTATCATCTGGATTATGGAGAATAATGCTATATTTCTGGGTATTTTTTGTATTTTCATGTATGAACTTACAATAGAAAGTGAAAGGATAGGGATATAAAACTTTCCTAAGGAAGAAGGTGATCTACAAAAGAGACTAGAAAATCTTAGGGAGGGATAGGATAGAAAACACTACAATTTCCATACCCCATTTAGAAGTCATAACTCCTATTTATAATATCCTAAACTCCACCAATTGGACTAATTGGGTTATTGGGCCTATAACCCATTTAGACTCATTACATTACTCCCCCTTTAAAATGGACCTTGACTCAAGGTCCGAGAAATATCTCCACCAAGATCTCATGGCTTAAAATAAAATTCATCATCAATAATCCCACAAGCTTGAATTTCTCCACTAGTAGTGTTAAATTGGTATTGGCCCATAATAGTTCATCCAACCCAATGCTCCTTCCTTTGCATGGCACTCCAACCCCAAAACAAATTGGACTTGTGAAAAAAAATAATGGCTCCCATTAACAATTTGTTTCCTTCTTGCTGAGTGGTTCTAGACCACGATGAAGTTTACTATGGCCACTATGGGAGTTGACCAACCTTGTCCACTGGCAGCCCTAAAATCTTCCTAATTATTCTCTCATTCCTCCCATTTGGTTGTTGATAGCGCCATATCTCTCATGGTTACCACAACTTCTCTCCCCATAGAAACAAATGTAGTGACGACTGCTACTAGCATGCAGGTTTCCTCACCGGTCACCATGGAGAGCGTTCTGTCGGCCACCTTCTTCTTTCCGACAGCTCCCCAGAAGCTAAAGAGAGGTGCCATTGCCTTCGTCACCGGAAATGACTCACCGTTGCCCTTCTCCCCCCTCAACCAGCTCAGCCCACCATCATACCCACGAGCGTCACCATTGATGGCGTTAGGCGAATCACCGTTCACGTCCGCTGCCAAAAGAACTTCGATGGCCAACTCTTTCCTCTCTTCCAACAGCGTTACTGCCATCTTCTTCCACGCCTTAAGAGGTCGTGATGCCGATTGGGCCACCCGCAGAAACGATACTTTGTCCTCCTCCTTTTCCTTCCTGTTGGGGCCACCACGAAGGCTCCCCCACTTCGCAAAAGAGACCGGGGAATCCGTGCCTACCACTGCCACCCACAACGCCACTCGAGCACCCTCGATAAGCACCTCTGAAGACACTATGCCTGTTGCCACGTGGTGAATCACTGCCGTTATGCGAGGATCTCTGTTGACCCTCTGGTTCTCACTTCTGTCATGTCCTCCGACAATATTCACCGCCTCTGGAATCTCTGTCATCAATGGCGATGGTGGCGCCCCCTTCGTTGCTGCATGCAAATTCGGTGATGGTGCTTCATCCCCTACCTTATGTACAGACGTGCAAGGCGCGGGTGGTTTTGCGCTTACCCCCCTCATGATTTTCCCTCCGAAGCTCAGGGATCTTCCATTCTCCACTGCGGTAGGTCCACCAATGACCACCACATGTAGATCCGAACCTGGTGGTTACAACAGATGCCTCTTCTCCTTCTCGCTCAAATCTGGCGGTTTCGGCGGTCCCTTCCACCGTCTTTCCTTCTGCCATTTGGCAGGCAGTAGCACCTCCGTCCTTGACACAAGCGACGCTTGAGAGAAGGCAATTAATGATAGGGTTGCTTTCTCCACCGCGATGTCGTCTCCACTGTTCGGATCTGGCGATGCTTGTTTCGTTGTTGTGGCAGTGAGCTTTGTGGCCTTCTCTTCTTCTCTGGCAAGGACCATTGCCTTTCCGCAGATCGCTGCTCCCTGAGTTTCTTGATATGGTTCCTCTTCTTGTGGCGCCATCTTTGTTGCGACCTTCAGATCTGGTGGCTCCGGTGGCAATTTCTGCCATACCTCCTCGGGAAGAGCTGAGGATGGATCTGGATCAGGCAAAATCGAATTCGGTTCAAGTCTAGATTTACCTCCTTTAATGCTTGAATTTCTACAATTCCATCTACTTTTTATTGAATATTTGGATCTATGAGCTTCAATTCTTGATCTGTTGCTGTTGAATTGATCTTCGCATCTAGATTGCTTTGCACCTTTGTCTCTGCATTTGCTAGAATGCTGTCGATATTGTTAGATCTATAGTTGATTTGCTGTGAAATTGGGATCTCAAATTTGTCATTGCTTTTTTCCAATCAATTTCCCACTCTGAAACATCATTGTGCACGATTTCTGGCAGAACAGGAGCAAATTCACTAAAACGATGCAAAAATGCAAGCTCAAATATGAACATCGTTGTGGTTGGATTGCGTCTTCTCCATACATGGAACCATGCCAAAGCTTTGCTAGTCAACCCATCTGTTGCCTCCGCCAACCTCTGTGTAACATCCCGATTTTTTCCCTTACAAAGATTTCGCGTAATTAACAATTTCGCGTAATTAAAGTGGTCTCAAGATGATTATTTAGACTGAGAATTAATTATAAAGGTTTCTTAAATCCAAATACCAGTCAAAATAATGGTTTTGAAAGCTCACGGAAATTGCGCGAGTGCCGGAATAATTTTTGGTCAGCGCTGAAATCCTGTTAGGTCCCGTAGATATTCGTAAATATACTCTCACAGAGATATGTTCACGAATACCTTAACCTGACCTACCATTATGACTAAGAAAATTAGTAGATAACGGCTATGTGCTCGGAATATTTTTAGGATATCTATACACTAGCGATTAACGACCAAACGTCATCAAACATGATCAAAGATGGAATAGGACGGGGCACATGGAAAATTGACCACGTGGTCAATGGTCTACAGGGGACGAATGAAATGCATTTAATGCATTAAATGTAGCATTATCCTTTTTCTTTTTTTCTTTTCTTTTTTAAAGGCCAAAATTTGGCTATAAATAGCCAAGCCTCATAGGCTTCACTATCTCAAAAAATTCCATCCTTAAATTCTTCAATTTTCATAAGTTTTTGGTTCCGGTTGTGCGCACCGCGGTAATGCTGCCGAACTCAAGAAAAATTGGAGGAGCATACGAGAATATTTTTCTCATTACTTTCACTGATTCAAAAAGAGCTTAAGAAGTGGATAATCCTAGACCCACTGTCTATGTGATTTATTATGATATTTTATGTATGTTTATATGAAAATATAACGTAGTAGATTTTATGTAAAAAATATAGAGATAATGATGTGAAGATGATTTTATGAAATTTTGAAGTTAGAATAATATAATTGTGCTGGTTGAAACTGTGGTTTTTCTCAAATCATATTTTGTGAAAGATTTGGAGCACGGTAATATATAATCTTAAACTGCTATTGTATATATGATATGAATATATTATCAAACATAGCGCTATTAATGTATAGGCGTATGATCAATAATAAAATATGACTTAAAAGTGAAAATGAATATGCTAGAATGAATGCTTTTATTATTATAATAATAATAACTCAAAATTATGATGTACTAACTGTTACACATGATGGTGGTAGACTATACTGTTAGCTATATTAATTGCTTTTCATGTATTATAATATATGAATATACTATTTGTTACATTTAAGGAATTAATGTTATTGTCTATTTAGTTAATTAGGGAGATTAATTGTCATAAATTTGTAATTATGTGTTGTACTTACAAGAGGATATATCATGAGGACTCGGTCGTCATTAAGGTTTAGGACGGCTGTAGATAACTAGAAGTAATCACCTAAAGTTAAAGAACATATTGAATCCTAGGAAACAATGAGGTCTTAAGACAAGTCCTGACCACCGAGGGTTCAGAATACCTTGAAGGCAGAACTTAGTTAAGTAAGTAGGAAATCCCTATCACGGCAAGTCCACGAACACGCCGAGGAAACAGAGCAGCCAATTAAACCTTTGTCTGCTTTCGGTCGTGCTGTCAGGGTAGACCCTTCGCCACCTGGTAAGCTGGTGGAGTCATGTTGGCTCGAGGAACAGGCAGAAAAGGTTAAGTAGTACATCGACAGGAGATGCATCCCAAGTGTACAAGGAGGTGTGGACCATTAGCAGAGCAAGAGTGACGCATAAGAGAGCCCCAGATTCCCAGCATGCATAATATCTGTGATGAAGTGCTAAGTAGGCAACGATGGGTGTATATGTATCTATGTGTTCGGGCATGCCAAGTGAAGCAGTATCACGAGAGCGCCCAAGTTAACGGTTGCGTGAGTATGTGCTTCGAGGACGCGATACACAGACCATCAGGAATAGAAAGCGCGAGAACATAGTAAAGCAAGACTAGATCCCCCAGTCACCTAGTAAGCTAGGTAAAGCTACTCAGGACCTGGACAGAAGATAATAACTAGTAGGAGCTTAATAAGCATGAACACCTAGAGATCTCTTGAGTGGCCTGGAACATAACTGAGAAATGAAATGTTAGGTAACGCTAAGGGTTCCTACTGAGGACTAAGAGTTCTCACCCCCACTCCGTTATGGTTCCAGGGGTGCAAAGCAAATGGATCAACGAGGCCGATACGTGGTAGACGACGGAGGAGCCACAGCAAGATTGTTCCAGAGCAGCCGCCGAAGTTACTATTCTCGCGTTAGGCGATAGATGTTTTGTGTTTAAGATCTATGACTTTTATATAAATTTTGTGTAAATACTTACTAGTAAGTCAAGGTGTAATTACGTACCGGACCTTGTACTTGTAACTAGATTTATATATATANGGCTGAAAATAGGGGTGTTACACTGTGCAGTTCTGGTGTCATCCATGCATCCCAAAACTTTCCATCACAGAGAACCCACCAGTAGTCATTATCTCCGTTGAATAATGGAAGTTTTTCTTCTAATTTTTCTGATTTTTTTGGTGTTGAGGATGAGTTGTTGTCTCCACCATAGATGGTGGGCATGATGGCCAATGAAAGCACCTTTTGTAACGAATTAAGTGAATTTTGTATAATCTGAATCATGGAAAATAATGCTATATTTCTGGGTATTTTCTGTATTTTCATGTATGAACTTACAATAGAAAGTGAAAGAATAGGGATAGAAAACCTTCATAAGGAAGAAGGTGATCTACAAGAGAGACTAGAAAATCATAAAGAGGGATAGGATAGAAAACACTACAATTTCCATACCCCATTTAGAAGTCATAACTCTTATTTATAATATCCCAGACTTCACTAATTAGACTAATTGGGTTATTGGGCCTATAGCCCATTTACACTCATTACATTTATTAATATATAATTTATATTGCCTATATACTAAAATATTTTACATTAATAGTGTATCAAAATTAACATACTATGATAAATTAATTTAACGCATAGTAATTTATATCCCCAAATCATTCTATGTGTTGCATCCATCAATATTTTGGTTATAATTATGCCATAGTATTTTTTTGCTCGTCTTACATCCATGAAATTTGAAAATCTAATAAGAAATAGATCAAACTATTAAACTTTGCAATGATAACCATATATTATATGTTGTAATTTAAAGTTTTTGTGTATGAACATGTATGTGAATAGTGTCACATATTTAAAACAAAAACGTAAAGATCTAGTCACCTTTTCAATTAAAGCACAACACACACAAATATGATTTATTTATTTTTTTCTCTTTCTTTATTTTCTGCTTGCATATTTGCTTCTTATTTTACTAAGAAATTATATAAAAAAATATTTCTATATAAATTAATGTTTAATCCTTTAAAACTATTCAAATTGTGGGTGGTCAACAGAAAAAATTTAAGGTAGTTGCTTAATATGTTACTTAATTCATCAATTTTTTATAATTTTTACAACTAAATTCATCAAATTCTGTAATCATTTCATGTTTTATATGATCGTAATAAATTTTTCATTAGTCAAATAATTGAAATAATCATCTTATAAGAGATTTAGAGGTTTGCGGACCATTTGAGCTTACGATACACCTCTCTACAAATATTGTGTTGAACGTATTAGTTTATCACATTAGATCATATAATTCTTTAATATGTCATATAAGATCATAAAATGATAGTAAAATTTAATGAATTTAATTATAAAAATTATTAAAAATAGATAAACTAAGAATACCCCCACAGGGCATATGAGAAACCATCAAAATTTAAACTACTTACCACACCTTTAAAACCACCGATTGTTTTTTAGCAAAGATAGAATTTCGTTCATTGTAAAATGTATCCATTGTCTGATTCATACCAATTTCTTCATTAATTTGGTTTGGAGCTTTGGGCTAACTTATGCCCCTAATTAAGTACAGTAAGTAACGGTGTTGTTTCTTGGTTTCAATTCAAAACTTATTGAGTCGTGAAAAAAATCCAAGTAAAATTCCGTTGCTTGAATTTTTCTGCCAAGTTTCACAGGAAATAACGCACACTACTGAAAATTATGTATCCCAATGTTTTTCAAAGCATCGTATTGACTGGGAGTCGTCGAATTCTCTTGCCTAGCGAGGTAATGGACTCTCCATATAGGGCTGCTGCTGAGTTTGTTAGACAAGGATGTTAATGTTAGAAAACCTTAATGAATTTCTATAATTACAGGAGCATCCATATTAAACTACTAAGAAAATAAATATTAGATGTGTGAAAATATATTTGAATTCATAGCAATGATATGTGTGTATGAATCTTTGGTTATTAGTCTTCTTCGATAAAAATCTCTGAATTCTTGTTAGAGTTTGAGCATAACTCTTTTTATAGGAAAGGAGATTACAAATCGATTTTGGTGTGTTGGGGACCAAAACATCATCATCTATTTATATTTAACAAATAGTGGAAAATTAGGCGGAACAACTTTTATCTATTTAGGGTCCAAACTCAATATATAGAATAACTTATTCACTTATTTAATTTCATTAAACATAAGTGAGATCGACGTATTTTAAGTCATAAAAATAGCTAATATGATTATATACATAACTATATATATAGCCCAAAAAAATAGACTAAGGAAATATAATTATCTAACAATCTCTCACTTTAGCTATATATATATATATATATATATATATATATATATATATATATATATATTGTCCTGCGATAATCATATCACAAAATAATCTTTAAGCGCACATCCGAATGATATTTATACTTAATTACTTAAATAATTTGGTCCATCTAATATGTCAATGATGGAACTGCAACAACTTTCATCACATTAAAGTCACAATTAAACCACGATGATCATTATACTAATACTCAATAAAATAGATCAAATTTAAATGAGTAACATAAAAATTATATGAAAAATAATCTCATATATGTCTATTTTTAATTTGTCCAAAATCAAAAATGAATTCAAAATTATGAACATTGCAAATAACATAATTGCAATATACATACACATATACACATGGGGTAAATTTTGACCCTACTTAGTCCAGTCCGATGCATGTTGGCCCACGGTGATTTTTCTGACAAAGCCTATATAAATACTTTAACTTTGACCAAAACTTAAAACTTAGTAGTCACAGACCCAAAGAACCATTAAATAACATTTTAATCCAGAAACTATTCAACCTTTAACGATAAATAATTTTAATCTTTTTAACCGACATGTTTTAATATTTCAATACAAATTAATTAAATATATACGTATCAAAACAAATTAATTAAATATATGACCAAAGGTACAATTTGTTTTTTTAAATGGGGTACCAAGGAGATTTTGGGTGAGGAGGAAATTTGAATCCTATTATTTTGAGACGAAATATGACAAAGTCATGTATAGGAAATTCTCTCCATCCATTCTTATTAAAATGGATATCAAGTTTTGACAAATCATCAATAAAATTGAAAGATCATTTAACTTTATTTTTATTAAACAAAGGGTCACCAATTAAGAAGGGCACATAGACACGGGGGCATAATACGACACGCGATACACTAATTTTAAAATTTTATAAAATATAGAGACTACATATATAAATATAAAATTAAATATTTATTTATAATAAATTTTTAATAGTTTTATTGATTGATATTAAACTATTAATTTTTAATATTGTTTAAATTCCTTTCAAAATATATGGAATATTCAAGACATCAAGTGTTAATATTTACTAATTTTTAAGAGTCTATATTATTATAAATTATTTAATTTTTAAAATATTTTTTTATTCAAACACAACATGAACACAGCTTAAAAAGCTCTCGGATATAGTTTGGATATGACTAATAATGAATTTTTTAGACACTTTCAGATACATACAATAGAGTGTCAGACAAATTTTTTCACGTATTGATGCCCACAATATATTAGACACGAGAACACATGAGTATAGTAAAGAATATGTACTTCCTAGGTCACCAACAACCCGTTTTCCTCCTTCTCTCTCCCTCTTCCATGTCTCTACTTCTCTGTCTTCTTCATCACCATCCCGCCATGAAAAATGGATAGGGTCGGGGTGGGCAGTGTCGTTGCTACAAGAGGATTGCATGGCAGCTTTAGTGGTGGGATAAGAGAAGAGCTTCGGTAACAAAAATGTTCTCAGACCTTCTCACATGGCCGCCGTAAAAAATAAATGAAAAAAAAAACCAGTGTTTTTTCATTCAGCTTAACTAAATGTTAATTCTAATTTTGTTTATTAATATGTATTTATACAAATAACATAAGAGAAAATCGTAAAATTTTGACATGCGTTATTTATATATTACGCCACATCTACGAGTTAAACTTTAAATTGATCAGAAAGACTAATTGTGATAATTATTATAGTGTAATGATCTAATTAAAAGATTATAAGTTGGCAATGTTTATTATTTGTAATTTTGTAATTCAGTAAAAGTTTGAAGATCTAATTAAAAATTTTAAAAGTCAGAGGTGCCCATCAATTTACAACTAAATTAAAGTGCAAGAAGTGTGAACGTTATCTTTTCTTTTGTTTTAAAAAAGAATATTATAATTTATATGAAATTTTCTCCCATCTTAGCCAAATTAAGCCACTAGGCATGACGTATTATTTATGAAAGTTGAAAATACAAGAGTGTAATGTTTGATAAATTGATAATATAAAACAATACAGAACCATTGACCTCATCTCATAAGATAAAAAAAGGTAAATCAAACAAAGTATATATAATTAAATAAACTGAATGAAAATGAGACTAATTTTTATGCCCTAAAATTTTTAAATGGTTTTACACTGCTACTTAATTATGATAAGCTATAAGACTCAATTATTTTTTATGTGACAATAAATAGTTAAATAACAGTGTAAAAGTTCATTCTTCAAAATTAATCTCAACTGTAATTAGGATAAGCATTGTTATCCTAGCTTTATGAATGATTTAACTTCCAGCCTCAGGCTTCAATCCAGGCTGTGGACCAGGAGCAAACAACGGGGGAGGAGGAGGGCTCTGCATGGGACCAAGCTTCCTCATCTCCAACCTTTCTGCAGTGCCACCAAAATGTGATCTTGTCATAATAATTGTTTACATGATCTTTGATCGCAAGTATTATGTAAAAATCAACATAAGAAATTTCATTCTCGTTTTCAAAGAGACAGACCTGCATGAACTTGTGCCAAATTGGTGAAAAGAGCGCTGGCGATCAATGCAAACACAATGAGAAATTGACAAAGGGAAGAGAGACCCATCTCCTCTTGCAAGTAACGCTGCCCGTTTCTTGGATTCAATTCCAATTTATTGAGTCCTGAAAAATCGAAGTCGTATTCTGCTCGAAATTCTAGTGTTTTATTGATATATTGACTTTTGGAGTCATCATATTCTTTTCTCTGAATTTTCTGCCCAGCTCAACGGAAAAACCACGCTACTAAAAGGGGAAAAAAGAAATGTAGCTAGTTCTTTTCTTCTTCTTCTTCTTTTTTTTTGAAAAAAAAATGAATTTCTTAGATGTGAACCAGTATTTTAGTGAGTGAAAATATCTTATTTTTATTCATCCGTGCTTTTAAAATAATAAGGGTTTTAGTCAAATAATAAAAAGTTCTTGCTTGTCTTCTCTGAATTTAAGCCGTACATTAATAAGAAATATCTTATCTAAAATTTTTTTATTAAAACAATAAAAAATTGAAACTGTAATAAGAGAGACCCATCTCCTCTCCTCAAACTAACTCTGAATGGTACTCTAGCAAAGTAATGCTGCCCCTACATTTCTTGTATTCAATTCCAATTTATTGAGTTTTCTGTGAAAAGTCCAAGTCGTCACCTATTGCTCCAAATTCTAATGTCATATTAATTTACATATTTAACTAATAAATTAATTTACATATTAATTTACACATTTTCAAGAATGATATTTTAAGAAACAAAATAGAAAATAAAATATTAAGTACTATTCATCAAAAATATGTAAATTAATTTGTAAGCTGAATTTTTTATGTCTCAAAAGCATTATTCTAATGTCACTAGTGCTAGTGTATTTTGAATACAAAACGCGTGGACCTTCCAAAAATGAGACTGGGTCTGGATTCTACACTAGTTATAGAATAGTTGTCAAGACAATGGACTATAGGCCTATTCTATTACCGGGAATGCCGGCTACAACATAATTCTTATTTCTGAATTGACCAAAATATAACAAAAATCCCTAATAATGCTTTTATTCTATTGAGTTGTAAGCAAGGTTCAAAGATTCATTGAATAGTGAAACTAATGTCTTAGCTCATTGCCCATCACAAATAGGCAAATACTTTCATCACCAATAGGCAAATACTTTTCTTCTTGTTTTGTAACGAAGTTAGGAAAAGTAGAAACGCTACGTGTGTCAACAGGATTTGCATCAAATGTTATTTATTTTGGGATGCAAAATCTAAATTGCAAACTCCCAAACATAGGACTCTTCAAAGTTAAGGGAATGAATTTACCCTATAATTCATCTATCGTACAAGTCTCTCGAATTATATAATTTAGATTGAATGTTCCACATCAAAGGTTATACAGAACTCAAGAAAGCATTTAACTAATAAGTTTGCTTATTTGATTGGCCTTCCGCTCATAAATTTTTAATAACTTTAGTTTAATTTCTAGTTTTTTTAGTTGGTAAATCATCTCTGAGTATCTCATTAAGTATTTAGTAAGTCTGGATTGAAGAATGCCTTTTGCTCTATCTTAAATTTTTAGAGGAAAAAAAAAGGAACACTAAATGAAGCCCCTCAACTACTACATATATATTTTTCTTGTTACAACACTTGAAATTGGGTTTATAGAAAACAGTAACTTGAATGTACCTAAATAGAGCATCAGAGGGGGAAGCTCATACCAATAATATATATATATATATATATATATATATATATATATCAAGGATTAACGCTATACTAGTACTAAGCAGCTAGCATTGTTTTGTGTTAATCACGTTACTCTTCCCTATAGTTGCTCTCTTGGGTTGTGTTCTTCATAAGCAGACCCTCGTGCGTCAGGGGATGGCCAACCCCAAAGGGACAAAAAAACCTGAGATTACACCTTCTGCTCTGTTGCGTTTATAACCAGCCAACCAATTCAAGCTGTAACTTTGCAACATTAGCGCAAGTATCAAAGTTCAGCACGTGCATGTGCTTTGTTCGATCCACTAGGTTTAATTACGTAAAGTGTCTTGGGTCTGTGCAGTGCAGATAACCCATATTACCTGATGGCTTTCAACTTCGATCGATAACACATTGAGTGTTATTGAAAGACGAGTGCCTCTTTCATGCAACTTGTACTAAAAATCCATAGGTTTTGCATTGCACCCAAATAGACAAAATTAACACCAATAATTTCCTCACATTTCCGTACTTGGTTATAGCAGGGGTGATTCATTATGGATCCGGCCACATATTTTGAAGATGATACGTACGCTTGGACCATGTTGCATAAATTAATTAGTCCGTGACATTTTTATCGTTAACCATCTCAAAAGTGAATACCTACCTACCTTCATTCGGGCCACTCATATTATGCAAATTAACAAAATCTCACAAAAAAGAAAGAGGGCAGAATACTCAGCATTGAAAAAGCAAAAAAGAGGCACCGTATCCCTAAATATAAGCCAACAAGGGTTGAAGTGTGATGGATCCTGGCTCGGTCACTTTACGTCTTTATTTATTGATGTCTCTCATTTGACCTATATTTATAAAAGGAATATTAATTATTTGTATTTATAATGAGTCAGTGTTTCATGTTTATATACAATAATATTAATTAATAGTGGGTTCTTTAGATCCTGGTTTGGGAGAAGGTGGGATGGAAGCAAAATGCAACGGTCCCCAACACCGTTTTGGCCAACTAGGCCTCTCTAACCTTGGTGCGTGTATAAACAGGCAATAATAAGAAACCCCCTTGAGACGCTTATATATCACTTATTCTAACATGAATATATAAATATGAAAAGGTAGAATCATAGGTGGTGAGACTCCATTCAGTGAAAGACAGAGCAGAGTGAGTGAGTGATGGATGCACCACCCCTAAACCACCATGAGCCAACAGCGGACCAAATAACAGAGGATCCGCCGCTCCTCCCTCAGGTCCCGGGCGCCAAGCTCCGGCTCATGTGCAGCTACGGCGGGCACATAATGCCGCGGGCGCACGACAAGTCCCTAACGTACGTGGGCGGTGACACCCGCATGGTGGCGGTGGAGCGGCACACCTCCCTGAAGGAACTGTGCATCCGCCTGTCCCGCACGCTCCTCCAGGGAAGGGCATTCACTCTCAAGTACCAGCTCCCAAACGAGGACCTCGACAATCTCATCAGCGTCACCACCGACGACGATCTGGAGAACATGATCCAAGAGTACGGGCGCCTGCAGGCGGCTTATTCCAACAGGCCTTCCCGCCTCAGGGTGTTCCTCTTCTCCTCCAAGCTTGACACCGCCGTTTCCATGGGGCCCCTCCTCGACGATGCCAACTCCGACACGTGGTTCGTTGACGCTCTCAACAACTCTGGGATTCTGGATCGCGTTGTCTCGGATTCGGCTGCTGTGGAGTCCCTGGTGAGCCTTGATGCAGATGCAGATGCAGATGCTGTTGCTGTTGCTGCTGGCGGCAGCAACAAGACGAAGGAGGAGGAGGACGGTGGGAGCAGGCTGCAGCTTGTGATGGAGGAGCAGTTTGCCCAATTGACCTTTGGGAATAGTGCTGCTGCGACTCATGTAATGGTCTCTCGTGATGATGATACATCATCGTCATCATGCCATCAACCTCCTCCTCCTGCTCCTGCTGCTGCTGCTGGACACGGGAAGCCCCCTTTGCCCTTGCAGCTCGTGCACCCGCCAAGGGCTCCTGCTTCTTTTGGTTTGCCTTCTCCTGATTCTGTTGCTAGGTATATATATTCCTTGTTTCTGCCACCATTTTTGTTTTAATTTGGTAATGCTAGTATGTATATGGTTCTGAATTGCTTCTTTCTTTTTGGTTGCTCAGTGATAGCAGTATTGCATCTGCAAATTCTTTGTCAAAGGGGGTTTACTATCAAGAACAACAGCAGCAAAGGGAACAAGTTCAGGATTCTACTTACACCTTACCCCAACAACAGCAACACTTTGTTTACATCCACCAGCAGCACCACAACAACCCTGCATCCACAGCATCCTACTACCCAGTTTATCATGCCCCACCAACACCATCACTTCATCATCATCATCATCAGCAGCAGCAGCAGCAGTATCCAGCAGTTTATGTTATGCCTGTAGGCCCCACACAACCGTACGCCATGACTATGCAATCCAATATGATACCTCATGACCCCAATGCGGTAGCATACAAGGATGCCACTCCACCAATTAATTACCCCCCCACTAAGTTAGTTAGCACCTCAGCTTTGCCTGACTTGGCTCCAAAGGCGGCATCAACTCCTCCTCCTCCTCCTCCTGCTGCTGCATTTGTTCAAATACCTTCCAATCAGTATGTGGCTTTGCCCACTGCTACTAATTATGGCTATGATCAATATGGCGGTGGACCTACATCACAACAACAAGAGCAAGTACAAGTATATTACACACAACAGCAATCAAGTGCTTCTCAGTACCAATCCATGACCCCAGCAGCTGCAGCTGCAGCACTATCCGATGTTTCTATACAATTCCCTGTGGACAGCTAGCATTCAGCAGCCACTATAAAACCATTTCTGGTGATCAAGGCATAACATTTTCGGGGTTAGTTGGACTTCTTGTTCATTCTTTTATCTATATGAAAACACGAATCTAGTGTAAGATCATGCCATGTTATTGCGAAGCCAGCTTTTCTGGTATTATATATATGGGCCACCAGTAATTCAGTTGAATTCAATAAGGCAATCTACTATACTGCCATTAGCTTTATGAAGGCCCTTTTTATTCTTCTCTCTGTTGCCTTTCGTTCTGAAAATACATTATGATTTTTTTGGATTTCAGAGCCACATTTATTTTTGTGTTCGTTCAGGTTAACAGAAACATCAGATTTCTGAAAACTCAAGTGCTTGTCCTGTTCTGAACACACACAATCTAAGCTAGCTGAAGTAAACAATTATATATGTGCACTGCACGGTCAATTAGTACATAAAGCTGGTTTTGAGTTAATTTAATCAAGATAGTTCCGAAAGGTTAAACGTAATTGATGATTCACCACACTACTAGCATCAAGATTCATAAGTTGTAACCAAACAACAAATTGAAAAAGAATCAACATGAGGCATAGATGGGTACGGGTGCTCTGACATTTATATTATTATTGGGGCATCAAGGGAATCTATGAACGTGCATTGGAGCGACCCGAAGAACATGTTATGCCTCGCTACTTTAACATGTACTACTGAGTGGACTCGGATAATTTCTTAATATAAGCAATTAAGCATATACACGAGTTGTAGTTTGCTAATAATGATCAACAGATAGAGCACCATTTACTCTCACTAAATTTGTGGAATAATGCAAAGAGAGTGTATGTTATGGGTTCAACCCTGCAAATGCATATTCCCTTTGGCTTCCTCACTTCCACTCTCACTCTAGTGACTCACTCTTTTTGTAATACTCGGTTTGCTTTTGGAATCAACCTTCCTTTTGCGTATGGTTGTTTGGACAAGTTATGTTTGAGCTGATGTGATCTCTATTTTTTTAGTGTCTCGATTACTTATGACAATAATGTTATTTGGACTACTAAAAAGGTTTAGACGTTTATGCATTTTTAATGGTTCAAATAACACTACTCTTGCTTGGGGCAACTTTGAGATAATCATACACATATCTTTGTGAGTGTGGTTGTCCCAAATTATTGTCTTCGTAATATTACGTATTATTCATTCATATATTTCGATAACTATTTTTTGGGTTTTGTTAAGTGTATGATTAAAGAAGCAAAAATTGTAAGTTTAAAAGTTTTTAATATAGTAAATATCATTTAAAAATATACAAATCTTAAATTTTTAATAAAAATTTACTACATCTAATTCTTAATGTTAAACATCTTGAATGAACGAGTAAAACTGTAAAAGGACACAACAATGACTACAGAGAAAATACAGAGAACAAGAAATAATAGAATTGTATTATGAGAGTTGTGTTACTTTACATAGGAGGCTAAGCCTATTTATAGGCTGAAGACTCAACGGCCAAAACACAACGACCAAAAATAAATTACAATCAATNCAGTATTTTTATTAATATTATAATATATAACTAAATGATTGATGGCATATCAAAATTTAATCACGTAACAATTTTTCAATAAGAATACGAATTTTCTAGGCAAGGTTGACTAGAGCACATTGTTTTCACTAACATCAATTGAATTTGAAACCCTAATCCATGTGCATTTACAGCTCTGTGCAGCGAACTAAGCTTTAAATGGAGCATGTTTATACTCCATTAATTAATTAATTTTCTATTAAAAATTATATAGCGAAAACTTTCTATAAAGAATTGTTTATTAGCAACAAATAAATAGTTTACATAAAAACTAATCTAAATTAAACACACTTGATCTATGTAGGAAAATTAATTAATTAATTAATGGTACAGGACAAAAGACCAAATATAAAGGAGGACTAACCTTACCATTTTTTATTATCATTTTTAAAATAAAACTTTATTTAAAATTAATTATCATTTATTTAGATTAATCACAATTTCAATTTTTCAAAACTTGAAATTCTATCTCACTTCTTGCCGATAAGAAACTCACGCCCCAACTTTCATTTACAATTAATGCTATTGGTAATCCATCCATCTTCTTCTAGTAATAACAAAAACTAATGGAACTTATGTTATTTTATCCATTATAAATAATCATCCAAATAGTACACGATACTATCACTCTTTGAAAGGAAAAAAGAAAAGAAGTAATGACATCCCATTTTATTTTATTTTGTTTGACTAGTTAAAGAGGGAGGAAAAGATGAGAGTGCCTCTCATTTTTTATATTTTGACAAATTTGCGTATAAGAATTAAGATAAAAAAAATAAGACTTTCAATTGCTTTTAATAAAAACAAAAAATAGCAGATTAGTTGACCCTACTAGTATACAAGTATCATCATTATCGGTTGATGATCCATCATAATTTCCTCTTACATGATGATTACATCAATTACATCAATAACAGACTGACACTAATTTGGTGCTGAATGAGGAAAGAACCAAAATGGACATTGTTTTTTGGTAGGATCTGATAAGATAGATTCATCAACCCCCCCCCCCCCCCCCTTCCGTAACGGTTGGACTTTATTAGTAGAGACAGTTCCGTTAGAAGCAACCGCCAGAAATCATAAGTTTTGAGTGGTGGTCCATTGCTTTCGGTATCAGCCGCCACCATATAACAATTAATTCGCAGCATATACATAGATGCCAAACATGCTAGAATCAGATTGCTTTCAACACTGCCCTCCTCCTCACTCCTCACTCCTCACTCCTCACTCCCCACTCAAGAGAGAGAAATTCAATTCTTAAATTACAACATACATGTTTTTTTTTTCTTTTAGGCGCAAGAGTCATAACTGTACTGCTGCTCGTGTTGTGCGTGTCTAATTCAACGCTCTTCTTACCCACTTCACTAAAAAGGTGCCAACTTTGCCACTTTCCCTCCCTTTACATGCTTCATGCTTCTTCCACCTTCAACTTCTTCAAAGTTCAACCATGGCCACCACCACCGCACTTGCCCCTTTCACACCCTTCCCCAAGTTCCAAACTTTATCTTCCCCTCTTCTCGCTTTTCAATCAGCAAGCCCCAGGCAAGTCTCACTCTGCTTCTTTTTCTCTCTCACAAACACACTTTACGCTTATTATCTCTGTTCTGTGAATACTCTGTTTTCTTTTTATTTTTTCTGAACACTCTGTGATTGCATCAACCCAGGACCCTTCAAGTCTCATGCTGCTTATCCCTGAAAAAAGCAACCAATGAAACTTCAAATCTCGCAACCGAGGACAGCAACCTTCGAGTGGTCTTCGCCGCTGGCGGCACCGGGAGCCACGTGTACCCTGCAGTGGCCATTGCCGATGAGCTCAAACTCGCCCACCCCACCTGCGAGTTCCTCTTCATCGGAACCCCCAACAGCATGGAAAGCGCCGCGATCCCCTCCGCAGGGTACGACTTCGCCTCCGTTCCCGCGGTGAGGTTGACTCGCCCCTTCATCTCCCCTCACAACCTCTTCTTCTTCCCTTACCGTTTGGTGAGGTCCCTGATCCATTGCCTTCGCCATTTGCGCGATTTCCAACCCCACGTTGTTGTTGGAACCGGTGGCTACGTCTCTTTCCCGGTTTGCCTCGCCGCAAAGCTCAAGGGCATAAAGCTTGTGATCCATGAACAGAACTCTGCCCCTGGTTTGGCCAACTCTGTTCTTGCCCTGTTTTCTGATTTGATCTTCGTTGCTTTTAACTCAACGGCTGATAGCTTGCCGAGGAACAAGTGTGTGGTGTGTGGGAATCCGGTGAGGTTGTCGCTGAGGAACACTGTTTCGAAGGTTGAAGCAAGGTCGAATTTTTTCCCGGGTTATGGGAAGACGAGTGATTCTAAGGTCAAGTTTTTGGTTGTTCTTGGTGGGTCTTTTGGGGCTAACGCTGTGAACATTGCAATGCTAAATTTGTATTATCAGATGCTGCGGCAGAATGGTAGCTTGTACATTATATGGCAAACTGGGGTTGAAGCTTATGATGAAATGGACAGCCTTGTTAAGAATCATCCACGCTTGTATATGACACCGTAAGTGTTGTTTTGTTGTTCCATCCCTCAATTGGTTTCTTTTATAATTGAAAAACATCTCATTCCCTTGTGACTTGTGAATTCTTCATTTGTTTGGGGATATATTGATCTTTTTGTGTCGAAAAATGTGGGGTGTAGTGATCACTAATCCGACATATCATCTTGTCATGTAGGTTTATGCATTGTATGGATATGGCTTATGCAGCTGCAGACTTGATTGTTTCTAGAGCAGGTGCAATGACTTGCTATGAAATACTGGCCACTGGGAAACCGTCTATCCTGGTACTTACATTGTGTTTAACCGTTATTTTCATTCCTGATGTTGAAAAAATAATTTATAAATGGTAATTACACTATTCCCTTCACTACAACTCCGAGAGACCCAAGACTTCAACATTAGTTAGGCTGGATGGAACAAATTAGGCAAGGTACTTATCAGTGCAGTTATCCAGTTCTATGCAACAAACCAAGAAACACCCCATCCTATAAGAGTTTGTGTTATATGTATTCATTTGATGTAGAACACCGTGTCGATTCACATCCCATCCATTGTTAGGTTAGATTTTAATGGGTCCTATTATAAGATCTCAATCTAATTGTAGATTGGGTGCCTCATACCAAACGAGTACATGTATCACTTCTTATTCTGTAGAATCATCTTCCAAATTTATACTAACTGAGGGCTAGAATCTGAAAAAGATATTGGTTGTGTGTGCTTGAGTGGATGTGTGCATGCTTGTCCCCTAGCTACAAGTCCCATCAGCTTCGCATGCTTATTTGTTGATTAAATTCAAACACAAAACAGGTTACAGAACTTAGTGAGATCCGCCGTGTATATAAAGTCAATTAAAATGTTTATGGATGAATTATGAGATTGTTATCTGCAGGACTTCAGAATTAGATTTTATGTTACATTTAATACAGTCTACTCAATTAACACAAAAATATAGTAACAAATGCAACCGCTGGTTCTTAATGTTTTTGCATTGGTTTCAATCATGATGTTACACGTGAACTTGATGCTGAACTGCACAGGAATTTCCACTCTTTCCTCAGTTTCCAAGAATCACACATTGCTTAAAGCATTAACGTGTCTTGTGCTTCCAAAAGCTTTTCATTTCTGTTGGATCTGCAGCTCTAACAAAAGAAAATGATGACCTAGCTTCTTTTTTTTCCTTTTTTTTTTCAATTATCATTTTGTAGATACCATCACCAAATTTATCTGAGGGAAATCAGTTCAGAAATGCTTCGTTGCTGGCAGACTTAGCTGGTGTGAAAGTTATAACTGAGGATGAGCTTGATTCAAGTACACTAGCAATTGCAATTGAAGAGATTCTAAGTATGTTCTCTTCATATGTACTAGTACAAATAATCTTGTGAATATTATAGACAGATGGCTATATGTTACTGATTGTTCATATTCCTGTTAGGGGATGAGAAGAAGATGGAAGATATGTCAGAGAGGGCTCTGAAAGCTGCAAATCCCAATGCCTCTGCTGAGATTTCAAAGCACATTTTGTCTCTTGTAAATCTATCAACAAAACAGGAAGAGATCATTGCTACAAAGTAGGATCTTAATTAGCTTGCGTCTTTAAATAAATTCCTGCTTAACACTGATGAAACCCAACCATAAGTTCTTTTTGTGGCCCAATAATAAAACCATTACAAGTTAACGAGCTCTAGTTCGCTTAGACCTCCTTCATGGAAGAAATTTATTATAAGTGTGATGATTATGCTAAAATTTTAAGTGCATGTTTAGAAAATTGGTAAGACTGATCTAGAATCAATTCTAGTTAATTACAAAGTGAAAAATTTTCACTTTTAGAGTCAGAATTAATTTTGGAGCTTTCTAACTAAAATCCAAACATGTTATAGAGAATTTTGACTCAATGGCACACTGATGAACCAGAGAACAGGATGCAGGCCTTAATTGCCCCTATGCAAGGGATAAGAGGGAACTTGTATTTTGCTCAAAAAAACCTTAAGCAGCATGTATTTTTGCAAAACCTTAGTGGTTGGCACGTGTAGATGTAGGATTTTTTACTTGTTTATGGGGCCAAAACTGTTATATTTCCATAATATAGTGTACAAGAAAATATGACGGTTGTATGGTTTTTTTATCTGAAATCTCCACGAATTGTGGAGATTTCAGAGATCCTCTTTTTTCTTTTTTTCTTTTTACTTTTTTTTCTAAAATCTCCATAGTATGTGGAGATTTCAGACTTTTTTAATTTTTTTTTATTTTAACAGGCTCTGAAATCTCCACACCTTGTGGAGATTTCAGGATTTGAAATTGCTGCCGCACGTCCGTCCGTCCTGTTACACGTCCCACGCGGTTTTTAATTTTTTTTTCTTCTGACATACTGAAATCTCCATCCTCAGTGGAGATTTCAGATCCTCCCCCCACACTTTGGTAATTTTCTCCACAGCCCCATGAAACCGGATTATGCTTTGCATAATCCCATATATATGTCATTACCCCGTAGATGTATTCAAAGTACTAGGATGAGTTGTGTTCTCATAGTCGGCATGTGGGTATTGTTCAGATGATATTGTTTCTTTGTGACAGTGCGTGGTTTCTAAAAATTTCAGAAGCATAAATGAATTAGATTCCCTTTCATTTTGAGGACTGTGATGTCCAATTCCGATGATGTGATGTGATGTGATGATGAGGCATTCTTTCGTGTTCTCCATGTTGAGTTTTTGTTTCTAATATTTTTTTGGTCAAAAATACTTCAAGAAATTATGCAGTGTTTCATATGCCCAATACTAAAATAATAACTGCCCTTAAAATTCATTATGTTGACTAAAAAAATTCATTTTACAAGGCTTTTTATATGAACTTTAGGCATTTTATGAGAACATTTCAACTCATTTTGCACATTAGTTTTGCCATTGACACATTTTAACTGAAAATATTGCAACACATGATTGCCATAAGATCCTAAATGGCTAAGTAGTCTATATAGGACAGGTATAAACACCCTTACTTTATCACAAAGGCACAAAACTCCATTAACCAAAACACAAAAAAGATTATCTGCTCACATCAAAGGCCCACTATTGAGCATAATATGCAAACTGGAAATTAAGGACTCATCCATTTAATAGTAACCTTTACCCTAAGTTTTAGAAGATGGAATGAAGACTGACAGCGACAAATGGAAATTCTTGCTTATATTGGATATGGGGAAAGAAAACTATACAACCAATTTAAGGATGAAAATATGCATCTGCCCAAAAATTAAAATAAAATAAAAAAAAAACAAAGCACACATGAGGATCCCCGTGTCCATCAGTTGCGAGCCACAACTTGCTGCTTACAAACTGGGCAGAAATTCTTGTGAGCAACCCATTGCTTTATACAATGAAAGTGATAGCTGTGTTCACAGTTTAACTTCCCAACTTCATCACCTGCTTCATACTCCTCCTGCTCTCCAAATCAAGATAAATTAATTTACACTTAAAAACAGATTTAAAACCAATCTTTTAAGGCAATGTGATGAGCTCACCTGACAAATGCTGCACTTTTTATCTACCTGATACTTTGATGCAGCACCATCTGAGAATTGAAGCTTAGTCTTCCTTATGTTGCGGCCCATCTCATCTTCTTTGAGTCCAGTGTTAACATAACCGATTCTCTCACTGAGCTCAACCAATTGCTGTCAAACACAAACCACAAATTCCAACATAAACATAACCAAAGATGTTATCAACATCGAGAAAGTAACATAGAAAGCTTAAGTAGAAATAAGAACTGACCTCATAAGACATGTTATCAACATCAAGTCTCCACTCTCTGAATTGATCATGTGAATTGAATCTTCCCCCCATTAGTAAACCTCCTTGTAGCATCACAATCTTCGAAGTTCCAACAAAAATCAACATAAGCACTATCAAAAAAATGTTACCGGTATAAACCAATATAAAAAAATATTAATTACTAATCCCCTACCGATCAATGTTTGCATATAGGCATGACGATGTCATAAAAAAAAAGTATAAACATGAGTGCAGTTGACAAGACTCAACATATGCCTGATTGATTAAACATGTCAGTGACAGCTCATTAAGTCACTTCTTCTACAGTTCTCTTCCACTTATTCAGAGAAATATCATCAAACTGATTGACTTGGCATCTTTTCTACAATTCAAGGTACTCTCTCTCCATGTTTAGATTTCAGTTTATACATTTTAAATTATGGTTTAGAAACCCAAAACAGAACATTCATTTCAAAAAAAATATGGGGACAAAATGGATTATCTGATAAATGAATGAAACCATAATTTTACAAATTATATGTAAACTATAGAGACCGAAAGGCAGAAACATTTACAATGCAGTATCCAACACTAGAAAATGCTAACCTCAGCAAAACCATCAGAGGAAGGATCCCTAATATGGCGATGATGATGATGATAGTATGAAGGACCAAAAGAGTCAGAGGAGGCAGTGTGTCCCGTGAATATATCAGGATCACTTGTGTCCAAAAATGGGATGCTGCTCTCTGGATTCACACTGCGCCTTCCCATATATGATGATGAACGCTGCAAAAATATAGCATATACTAATAATTATGATTTAAGAACCAAACCAACCAGGGTTAATAATGTTATTAGTCCATAATAATCATATCAAAGGAAGAGAAACCAAAAAATGGAAAATGGAAGATGGAAAGTGAAGAGATGAGCACAAATCAATCACACACAGAAAAAGTAATGCAGTCACACCAGCTCTCTACCCACAATAAACCAATCAAGACTCTCCTCCTTCTCCTAGCGTCTGTAACTAGGTAAAGGAATGCGTGCACGCATTGGGAAAAGGGCGTCCTATTAATATTTATAATATTATTTTATTACATGATTTATCAGAAAACACATGCACTGAAATTAAATTAAATTTAAATTTAAAAAATGGGCCTTTTTGGAAACCGATCAGAGACGTCTTTCTAGTCCAAATTCAAATGTTAGTTTAAACATAACTTATTTTACGGAAATTTTAATATTAAAAGAAGGCTTAGGCCTATGGAGTGTTGATAAAAACTAGGAAAACTTCTGCCCCGCTACATTATTGTGATCATTATTGAACAAAATCTCAGAATTATTATGGAAAACACTAGCTTTGAAGAGCCAGATTAAATAAAGTTTAATGGGCTTCGATACCGGTGATTTCGATGGAAAGAATATTAAGAATCAATCAAGAAAGGAAGGGGAAACAAGAATGGTGGTCTTAAATCTTTTTAATGCATGCAAACGATCAATTTGGTAGAGAAACAAGAAAATGGAAACTTTATTAATGCAACATATCCATAGAAAGGAAACCTTGTTCCGGGTATTCTTTACCTACGAAATTAGACAAAGAAGAAAAGAACACAGAACAGAGGTTCCAAAATCAAAATTAAAAAACTAAACTTTTCAACAGATTTAGGCACCAAATAAGGATTTTCAGAACATACCTCTCTGTGAGTAATCTTGTCGACATCAATTTTGCCTCTTGAAGAAGACACATTCCTTCTGGACACAACACAATCAACAGAAGCAGCAGCATCCGCCGAGAACCCAATTCCGGGGCCACACCAAACATCCTGAAAATCAACACAAGCCGCTGGATTTGAACCATCAGCAGCAACATTTCCACCATTACAAGCCTTGCTGTTGCTGCTGTTACTGTTCTTGGTGCTCCTCTTGGGCTTCTTCTTTCTGCCCTTCTTCCCTTGCCAATCGGCGGAGGTTCGTATCACCGCCGGCACCGACACCTGCTGGGACGCGCCGGCGGTGCAACCGAGCCCCCTGAACGTTGCCGCCGCAGAAAAGTTGCTCTTTTTCCTGCTCTGGGGAGTGCCCTCATTGGAGGAGGAATTGTTGCTGTTGGAGAAAGTGGAGAGGAGGAGAGAGGAAATGGTGGACTTGCATCTTGTGGATTGCATTATTGAAGGGATTTCTGGGTTTGGATCTGTTTCCTCTGTGATGGGATGGTGGTGGTGGCTGAATTGGTTCCTTGGTCTTCTCCATTTGATTTGTTCTGTTGTTGTCTCCGTAGCAACACGCATGATTATGGTTCAGAGAGAGAGAGAGAAGGGTGTTGAGAATATGTGAATGAATGAAGTGAAATGAAAACAAAGAATGGGTGCAAGGAGGGAATGGGACTTTGGGGGGGNAATATATTTTTGTTTTGGTGAATTAATTTGGTTTTGAGAAAAGGAAAATAAATAAAAATGAAATTTTTATAATTTTGTGGGGTGCCCTTTTCTTCTGGGGTTGTTAGGTGGGCTCAGCTCTTGTCTTGTTGTTGGAATTGTGGGCATATTAGCCTATTCAATCAGTGGTAGTAGCCTCAGGCTCTATCTCTGGAATCTGTGACCAACTTTTGCTTCTTTTTGTGCTTTTCAAGCTAAACTGATGATGCCTACTCTTCAAAGGGAAAAAGGTTGAAAACTCCTTGGAGTCTAGTTATGTGGTGTGCTTTTTGAGGCTTCATTGAGAATTTGGCATCAGGGAAAGTGTATATATATAATTTAATTAATTTAATGGGCTTTCATGCTACACAAAGTCAAGACTACTTCACAGTATTCCTCTGCAATGTGACATAAAACTTAAACTTGCATTATTTTAATAAAATGAACTGTGAACTGCAGAAATAAAATATTCCTATATGTATCTCTCTCTATGTTAGAGTGGACAGCATTGAAAAGGTTCTCACATCCAACACAAAATTGGCAATGCTCAAAAACCATAGGTGTATTGGGATTATATGGCATCATTTTACTTGCCATCCCCGTATGGACAATAGTTGTTACTATCATGTGAGAAATCTTGAATTTTGATCCAAGGAATGTCTTCCTTGTAAAGCATCCTTTCTGTAAGTCCATGCAGATCAATAATAATATTGTATTCTTCTTTGTATGGTCTCTATTCTCAAGGACAAATACATGGCCAAAAACATTGTTTATTTCCACCAAGAAACATTTCAGAGAAATTAGTTGACTCTTTGGCTTGGTAGGACAACCTCAATACACCAGTTTAAATAAAAATGTGCAGAATTGCAAAATGAAAACAAGTGATTATAGTATGTTTGAAAATAAAATAAAACTTGGTACTGCATGACAGATATTCCTTCTTGGTGCAAATGACGTGATATTACTGCCACTTTAACTTCGATTTTTTTCTCTACCTTTGATGAGTGTATTAGACTAAACTCCTCTGTCTTTAAAAAATGACCCTTGACCCAAATGAATTTGTCACCAAAATAGGAGTATTATATATTTTCTCACACATATATCTATGAAAATTTCTCTTTCCAAAAGCTGAGAAGTCCATGAATTGTAGTGGTGTATAAATAACCTTGAAATTTGCAATATAGGTGAGATAAGTAGAGAAAAAAAATGGGATTGCAAAGAAGTAAAGGGCAAAAGCAAAAGGACAAATGAAAGATGGTCCTGTGCAATTGTTTTTTTACCTCTAGCCTTGGCCTGATCTATTGGATACTTAAGTTTACATTGTACCATTGGTTTTGGACCACATCTTGAATTATTATGAGAGACAAAAGAATAATTTGGCCTGAGACAGGTAGAGGGATGAGCCATAAATATTATTATTGCCCTCCTCAATAAGTAAAATTGCCATTACTGTTTAGGCTTAGCTTGCTATTTTGTTGGGGCTGATTTGCCCGTGGAAGCAATAAAAGCATCTTTTTAGCTAACCATTAATTTGCCTGCGCCTTTAGAATTTTGACCCCAACTACATTCAACTTTTTCTCTTGTGGTAACTTATTGCTTTGAAATGTGATTTTCAAATTGGACTCTCAAACCAATTAATCCAGATGCAGATTGCAGACGTTGGATATATCCGAAAGCCATGTAAACCAATATATAAGTGCCGCAGAAAAGGGATTTAATAGATTAATTAGGATTTAGGTAATGCTGTTTGGTTTAGTTACTGCTTTCTAATAACTATTTAGTTGAACAGAAAAAAATTATATATACAGGAATCACATGATGATTCCAGTTAATGCTGAACTGTACTCCTCTATCACTTCATTCAATTACCAAAGATATGATTCTAGTTTCACTCTGTTAGCTTGAGATAGCGGGACTAGATCTTGATTAATTAGGGAAATTAACTTTGCCAAAACTATGATTATTCATGAGCTCCATTGAGATTATGGTGGCCGCAGTGCCGAAAGTTAGGCCATGATCTTCACATCTTTTATGATGTAAAATATCACATATTGCCATCTACTAAAGACGGAACAATATCATTATGTACGTGCATTATACCCTTCAATTAAGGAGAACACTTCCAAAGACTTGAATTAAATTAAATGCATATTTTGTATGCATGCACTTTTCTATTTAGTTATGTTCCATGTAGTTGGTGACAGATGTTGAGTATTTGCATTTGCATTACAGAAGTTCCAATACTTTAATACTTTTAAAATGTAACAATTAATTGACAAAGGAGATGGATAGTTTATGTTAATTTGGAAGGCAGTCGCAGTAACCCGGGGGGGGCGGGGGCAGTGTTGTTGGTTTGGTTGATGAGTGTAATTACCGCGAAAATGTCAATTTTAAAGATGTTAAATTCTCTTAAAAATAAAGGCAAATGTTGAAAGGGACCCAAAAAAAAAGGTGTTGCTACTTGTAGACAAGAATGCGCGTAATCAGCACACAGCAACAAAGCAATTCATTAATGCATCTTTTCTTTTTGGCACCGCTTATGTGATTATCTTTCTTTCTTCTTTAAGATGATTTATATGTAACGTTTTTCTTTTTCTCCTTTTGTTTTCACTTTCTCTACCTCTCTCTATCTCTCTTTATTTCCCTCTTTTCTTTGCTTTTACTCATCATCATCATCCCCCCACTCCTATTCCCGCTCCAACATCGTTATGCCTCTTTTGATTACTTGTGTATTTTTCTACATTATATATTATATTATTATTTCACATATCATACTATGTCTTATCCATTACCTACACTTTACTATATTTTCTTGTGACTAATAAGTAGATTAATTAATAAAGCACAAATACTTCACTAAGCTAGCATTAATTGTTATTTCTTTTTGGCAATGAGGAATTAATTACTAGCTGGTTACGAATGCACAAAGTAGTGCCTCGTGCTTGAGCTTGCACAATGTTAGCCCATCTCAAAACACACATCAGAAGCCCAATCAATTGTTTTCGTACTAAGCCCAAATGAAATCAGGTAAGTGGTTGACTCGTTAACTTATGCACTAAACATTGACCAAAAACAAAAAAAAATTCAAAAGGATGTCATGACATCGGATGAGGCCATAAGGGTGTCAAATGGATCCAACAATAACAACTAAGGAAGGAGAACAAACAAGTCCCCCTAATATCATCACAATGAAAATATCTCTAGAGCTTTATGACTGTGGCTTGCGCCTTGGTTAGGTATTTTACGACTTTTTTTTTTTTAAGTGGTTGAACTTTTTAGTTATCTAAAAATTATTTTTGAAAAGTTATGGCAATATTAAAAGAAGTATTTTTTTCATAAGCACAAACAAACAAGCTCATTGTTTGGTAAAAAAAAAATGAAAAAAAACAACTCTCGATAAACAAAAACTATAGAAATAATTTTTGGTAAATATATTTTAAATATGTTATTTATATTTAAAATTACTATAATAAACATTAACATTGAAGAGAGTAATAATAATTATTAAAATTTAAGGTTATATTAATATTTTTAACTTTTGAAAAATACAAGTTAACTCTTAAAAAATTATTCATGAAAACTCCCAATAACATCTCTTAACTTTTAACGGTCAGCATCAAAAGTACATATGTTTTTTTGTTTACCAAATGCAAAAAACTAACTTATGTATTTTTAGAGTAGAAGCACTATCTAAAAAACACTTTATCAAACCAAGCAACAAATCTCTTGAAGCACCACTAAATCAACTCTATGATTTGTTCTCAAGTGTGCCAAAGTATCAACCTTTATTCCCTCCCCAAAACACACAAGAAACTACCTCACTCCAACTTCAAGATAAAATATTTAGATAAAGTTAATAAAAGTTGGACTTTGGTAATTAAGGGCAATTGATAAAAAATCAAAAGTGATAACTTTGTATTGAAAAAAGTAAAATTTAGATGTTTTCAATGATAATAAATGCTTTAAAAACTTAACCAATTATTTAAGGGCGTTGGATGGCAAAATATAAAAGTTCTACGTCTAGTTATATTTTTTGGGTCAACAATTGATCTAGTTATATAAATGCTTCTTTTTGTCAAGGTCTTTTAATGTCAAGGTTATAAAAATGGTTTGAAAAAATAAGTGTTTACAGGCCAATCCAAAAACAGGCCCGTAACTGGGCCGGCTCAAATTGAGTCAGTCACCCAGCCAGGGTGGGAGAGTGGGGCCACTTGCGTACTTTTGGACCAACTTGGCATTCCCAGCCATTGATTTCGTAATGTTATAATCTGAGCCGTTGATATCCTTGACCGGTAGGTAGCCCAATCAATATATGTAAAAAAATGAAGTGAATAATGAATATTTGAATTGGGCCACAGAACTCTGTGGATTTGCAAAAGCAACCCCACGATCCAACGACCAATAATAAACAAAGGGGGGCGTGGGTTTTCTTTCAATTTGCAAGAAACAAAAAAACCGCTTCGTGACCTAGCTCCTCTTCCTCTTTCTTCGCAGGGTGCAGTGTCGGAGACACCTCGGGCTCCAAACTTCGCCAAAAACCCTATTAGCGGGTAAGGGGGGGAATCACGATGGGTAAGAAGAAGAAGAGGGTTTCGTCGAAGGTGTGGTGCTATTACTGCGACCGGGAGTTCGACGACGAGAAGATATTGGTGCAGCATCAGAAGGCAAAGCACTTCAAGTGTCACGTCTGCCACAAGAAGCTCTCCACCGCCGGCGGCATGGCCATCCACGTCCTCCAGGTCCACAAGGAATCCGTCACCAAGTATAACCCCCTTTCTTCTTCTCCCTCTTTTTGTTGTTGCTTGATCTGGGTTCTGACTTTGTATATTAGGGTTTAAGTATATCCAATTTATGGCTTTAATGTGTAGCTGATTTCAATTCGTTTTGAGAACAAAGGTTTATGTAATTTGTGGTTTGTGGTTAGATTTAAAGCATGTGTTGCACTTACTGCAATAATTTACTGATGTTCGGATGTCAACATGCTCCTTTGAATGTGTCAACTACTGTTGAGATTTTACCCTTATTTATTTTTTGTTTTTTATTTTTTATTTTTTTATCAGGGTGCCCAATGCGAAACCTGGTAGGGAGAGTACTGATATTGAAATATATGGAATGCAAGGGATTCCTCCAGATGTTTTGGCTGCTCATTATGGAGAAGAAGGTGATTCCTTATCTAATGATTTTCTTGTTGAGCTTCCGAATATTAAGTTGGTTTTTGTTTGCCTTGTAGACAGTTGATTCTTGGTAGGACTTATTAACTACAAACAACCTAAATCATCTTCTTCTTTTTTGCTATTTTGCCATCTTAATGAACTCTTTCATTGAAAAAAAAGAAAAAAAAGAAAAGTCTAGTCACTATTGTTTTCAGTATCCTTCAATTTACTTGGTAGTCTTTGATGTCAAAAGTGTTTTCTTGTAGGACTTAAGTTAAAAACTTTGTATGTTGAATCAGACATCAAAATGGTTTCATCTCCTTTCTCACATTCCTGTATTTTATGCAGAGGATGATGTTCCATCAAAGGCAGCCAAGGTAGATATACCATCAACCCAGCTTGTAGGTGGAATGGTGCCACCTCCTATGGGTACAGGGTATCCTCCTCGACCAACTATGGGCACGGTACCACCAATGTATGGTTTTTTTTTTTTTTTTTAATTGTCTGATTTTGATTCTCCTATTAGGATACATGCTCTATCTGTTATGTGGTGAAAGTGTTAAATTCTTGCTTATTTTATTTATTTAAGATTATATATATGAGCTGCAAGAAATCTGGTCATGTACATACCTCCCTGCTGCAGTTATAATCCAGCTGTGCCTGTCCCTCCTAATGCTTGGGCTGTTCCGCCTCGACCTCAGCCATGGTTTCCTCAACCTCCAGCTGTTTCGATTCCTCCTCCTGCCCCATACACACAACAGCCATTATTTCCTGTGCAGAATGTGAGGCCACCATTGCCATCAACTGCTTCTCCCACACTCCAAACTCAGATTACTCCTCCTGGATTGCCTACATCTACACCTTCTGTCCCCGTTTCACAACCTTTGTTTCCTGTTGTTGGAAATAACCATACAACGACTCAAACTTCTACATTTTCTGCTTCCCCTCTATCTTCAAGTGTTCCATCAATAGCACCAGTTCTATCTACAAATGTTCCTGTTGATGCACATTTGGGTGCCAATGCTACTGTAACAAATGCTTATCAAGCAATAGGGGTTCCAGGTAATCTTATATTTTCTTTCCTTTCCTTGAGCGACTGTTATTACGAGTTTATGATGAGTTTTTACTCTTTTACCCTTGCCAGAGGAAATAATTACCAAAATACCCTTGTTTTAAAAATATTTTACCAAACTACCACTGTTTGGGCTGACGTGGATTCTGCGGACTGTGTGGACGGCCACGTCAGAATCGCCAACACGGATGGCGAATATGGCCTAAATTCGCCAACACTGTTGGCGAAATCCTTACAAACCGAAATACATTATTTGTACTAAATTCGCCAAAGCGGTAGGCGAATTCAACATGAATTCGCCACTTGTGTTGGCGAATCACTACCCACGTGGACCTTGCTAACCGGTTTGGAAGAAAATCATATAAAACTATGCACACAAAACTCTTAATATATATGATGGAGGGTGCAAAAGTCTAAAAAACATGGTTTCTCGGATAAGTGCAAAAGTTGCAAAAGTCCAAAAAATATGCTTGCAAAAAGACCTATATGTTCTTTGTCGTGCCATCGATTTGCACTTCGGAGAGCCCGAATGGCTTGAACTGATGCGCGCGAGCCCAACTCCTATCTCAACTCTCTTTACTAATACAACTACTACTAAAGGTATATAAACACTTAAAAGGTTTGTGATCTAACTAATGTGGGATTAGAGCTTTTGAAATACATGTCTTTAGAAGGTGGATTAGCTTATGTAGTTTTCTTTCCCTTATGTGGCATCTTTTAACACAGGAGATTAAGATTCTTTTTTGCACTTGTATACCAATATTTGAGTTGTTTGTATCATATCAGTTCGTCACAAAGATCATCTAGCTAGTAGGGTTTTAAATTATTAAAGAAGAAAACGATCTTCTTTCACTCATGAGAAATCATGTTGTGGTTACTTAAAAGAAAGAAAAGTAAACCCTCCAAACATAGTGAAAAAATAATAAATATATATACTGTGAGAGCGGAAACTACACGTATATACTGTGGTACTAGGTAATATATAAGGTTGAAAGATGCCACGTAGGGGAAAGAAAACTACATAAGCTAATCCACCTTCTAAAGACATGTATTTCAAAAGCTCTAGTCCCACATTAGTTAGATCACAAACTTTTTAAGTATTTATATACCTTTAGTAGTTGTTGCATTGGTAAAAAGAGTTGAGAAAGGAGTTGGGCTCGCGCGCATGAGTCCAAGACATTCGGTCTCTCCAAAGTGCAAATCGATGGATTTGCCCCCTGCGCGCACGACAAAGAGCGTATCGGTCTTTTTGCAAGCATATTTTTTGGACTTTTGCACTTATCCGAGAAACCATGTTTTTTAGACTTTTGCACCCTCCATCATATATATTAAGAGTTTTGCGTGCGTAGTTTTATATGATTTTCTTCCGAACCGGTTAGCAAGGTCCACGTAGGTAGTGATTTGCCAACATGGGTGGCGAATTCATCTTGAATTCGCCTACCACGTTGGCAAATTTAGTACAAATAATGTATTTCGGTTTGTAGGGAATTCGCCAACCGTGTTGACGAATTTAGGCCATATTCGCCATCCGTGTTGGCGATTCTGACGTGGCCGTCCACGCGGCCCGCGGAATCCACGTCAGCCCAAACGGTGGTAGTTAGGTAAAATGTTTTGAAACGAGGGTATTTTGGTACTTACTTCTTCTGGCGAGGGTAAAAGAGTAAAAAATTCGTTTATAACAGTTGAAAAATATAGTACTGAAAATTTTGGGTTTCAATCTTTAGGTGGGATAGCAGGTAACTCACATTCTTATGCATCTGGTCCAAATACTGGTGGTCCTTCAATTGGGCCTCCCCCAGTAATTGCTAACAAAGCACCTGCACCTCAGCCTGCTGCTAACGAGGTCTACTTAGTTTGGGACGATGAGGCAATGTCCATGGTTAGTCATAGTCTTGAGACAGTTCACTTTTGTGTTCCATTCAACTACTTTTTTCCTATGTTCGTAATGTTATTGTACATGTTACTGTAGGAGGAAAGAAGAATGTCTTTGCCAAAATATCAGGTGCATGATGAAAATAGCCAGGTAAGTCATACTACCTCTGTAATACGTGGAGTTGCTTTCACATCTAACCAGATGAGTAGGCTTTATGCTTTCTGTTTTCAGATTCAGTTGTTTACACATTGTTTCCTATTTATAGAGGTACACTCTATAAATTTCTAAATTCTAATCCATTTCCAAAAAGAAATTGAATGACTAAGTAAATATGATCCATTTAGTTCTCCCTTTTGCTTCCAACTTGAATGCGTAATATGCATGTTGTTCTATTTTGAATGGCCACTCTGGCTGCAAGCCATGCCTCCAAATTTTGTGGGCTTCAAAAGATTCAAGTAGGTATTCTACTAATTTCTTTTGTTAGTTAATTGTAATTTACTACAACATAATATTTGAAGCTTGCTGCAAACAACCAACTTCATGATTCTTCATCCCAGCCTTTGTGCACTGTGTAAGAGTATGTATGTATATATGATACCTATTGGGTTTGGTTTTGCCAATGTTATTCTTTCTCCCTCTGATTGATTCAAAAGTTTGGGGTTTTGGGTGGAAATTGATCTTACCCAACAGATTTTTGCTCATTCGTAGCATCGTTACAATTTATTTTATGGAACAAGTGAATTCAGACTTGGCCCAGGTCAGCTTCTTTCGCAGAGTTTGGATCTCTTGCATAGGACCAGGCTCTAAAATATTTGGTGGTTTGTTGTAACATGAGGTCTACTATTAATTGCTGATCACTATTCTCGTCTTTATCTTTCAGATGAGCTCCATTGACGCAGCCATAGATAAGAGGATACTTGAAAGCAGGCTGGCTGGCCGTATGGCGTTTTAGATCAGTCGTACCATCCATATACACCTGCCAAATTTCTCCATGGGCTCAAAACAGGAATTTATAAGCTTCTGACAACGTATGTTTGGCATTCCTTTGATTAGTGGTCCAGTAAGTAACCTTCGTTTTTGGTGCTATTCTTTGTCAAAGTGAGACAAATGGGCATTGAACCCTACCACCATCATATTGGAATTAAAGGAAGAAGGTTGAAATAGTTTTTTTGATCATAGTATTGTCTTCAGGATGTTGCGGAACGTTGTTTATTTCTCTCATTTTTCTATCCTTTTTTTCCCCCCTTACATCTGTAGTCAGTCAACCTTTAGGACGCGATATTCAGTACCATTTGATGTAATTTTACTTGTCTTGGGAGAAACATGGCATTGTTTGATGGTTCTTGATTATATTCTTCATTACAATTTGTTATCTTTTTAGAGTGTTTTTTTTTTAATAAAAAAAATTATTTCTTGTATAAGCAAGTCGCAAAGGGGAGAAAATACAAAGCTATGCAATATAATCCTAGACAAAAATAAAAGCACGCTATCGTCACCCGAAACGGCGCATGTGTTCCAAGAGGTGTTGGTCTGAGTGAGTGATCTTTAATGAAAGTGACGTGCCGCAGTGAGAATGAAACGTCTCTCTACCATCACGGCTTTCATGACCTCCTTTATGCATTGCTCTCCTCTCACTTGCTCTTTAGGCGTTGACTTCTTTCCTTCATAGTTTTTATTTTTCCAATGGTTCTATATCTTACGCCCCCAAAAAACTTGTTCTTTCTGTTTGGTCAACAACAAAACTGAGGTCCACCATTTGGAGGACAAATAAAACAAAGTCAGAATTGATACTGTGTAAAAAATGAAGGCCACAAGAACATGGAATCAACTCAACGATAACCATATATAGACAGAGGAGAAAACAATAAAAGGACCAACAAGACAAGAAGTGAAATTTTTTTTACTTCTCGAAGCACTTTTTTAAAAAAAATAAATAAATAAAACTATTTAAGTGTCTGAGGGAGTCAAAAGATTTCTTTTCTATTAGAAAGAATTTATACCAAATAAGCAATACACTGAAATAATTGCAGATTGCGGATGGAGCTTAGGCTCTGTAGAGATTAAACACTAGATACAGTAAAACGGGATCTAGTAAAAATCCCAAAAGTAAGGTTAGAAGTTATATTGCTGCTAAGGGTGTGTTTGTAGCTTAAGTAGCTGTACCAATTTATCAAAGTGATTGCTGAGAGAATAAAAGGGCTAGCAAAAACGTCACCATATCATCTATTGCTTTCATGGACAGTTGGACACCCGCCTCTTAAAAACGGCACACCACAGTCATCTAGTTGACAATGCTATTTTATTTTATTTTATTTGACACCTTGTGCTTGTACCTCTTGCTTCACATGAATAATGTGGCTTTGCTACGGTTAAACAAACTATAAGGTGCCTTGATTTTTGGAAATTCGCTATTGCTTTCATCGCTTCGAATTATCAAATAATCTGGCTAGAACTGGAAAAACACTTTTCAGTCCAAAACTTCCATTAAGTTTTAATAACTGCACATTTCTCCTAGGCCCTAGCCATCACTTTCACCCTCATTCTTAAACTTCGGGATAATTATTGAATAAGGAAATATGCAGTGGGTGATTACATCAATGCCACATGTTTTCAAGTTTCTTTTTTAACTTGTTGAGGACAATTGAGTGTTTGACTAGAGAGAGTAGGAAAATAAGAATTTTACAATAAAAATAAAATAAAGAAAAGAAATTAAGATTGGTTTTGTGAGACAATGATGAGTCCCACCAACAATTAGGAACACAGTTACTTCAAGTTCAGTTCAAATTTCAATCACCGATGTGAGGACCTTGTTGCGACACCCCCACCAAAACTTTTAGCAACTAAGATAATGATGAGTCCACTGTTGAACGTTAGATTCGGTTCTTGTTTAGGCGAATTTTTATTAATTCCAACATAATACAGAAGGAAGCCATCTGAGATTTATAAATGAACTGAACTTATTGGGCATTTATATATGCTTTTACTTGGTTGTTCTGGTTTGTGTTTTAATTTTTCACTGCACACTTGATCCTGACTTTAGTCTCTTCCTTTAATACTTGATTGATTCCTGAGTAGTGAATTCAAACCAATCGATCTTGTGAATGTCTAGTCCACATTAAAGGTGGTTGATTTACAACTAAATAAGTTCCGTTCTTTATTCAAAAAGCAGCTAATCCTGGTTATCTTTGAGTGTGATATTTGGACAAAAGAAACACCACTTCATTTGGATCCATAAGGTTCAAGACTGGTCCCTTGTAAACTATGGGAAATTGGGAAAAAGGACTGGTCCCTTACAGAGCTAATTTTTACACTGGCATAATTGCTTATTGCTTATACTAAACATATATGAATGAGGAATGGTGATATGGCTCGATGGAAATTAAGTGAGAAAAGTGATGTATACAATATATGAATGAAGTACATGGTGTTGTCAATTAAAGGGTTTATGTCTGTATTAATTCTGAAAACGATGTGTTGGCTACTTGGTGTACCACAAATCATGACTCATTGAAAAAACTGTCAAGATTAAAAATACGATCCTTTAGCTTTGGTGGTATACCTGTTTGCACTGGAATTAGCACAAATAAATATTGGGTGATATACACTTTGATTAACCAAAAGGCAAGAGAAATTGTTGGAAACTGTGGGATAGAAGAAGTGGACCCAGGGCATAGGGGTGTCATTTAATGTGTTCACATGCCAATAATCCTCTACACAGACGAAAGAGACGTGGTTGGTGGCTTCGTGATCCACCGCGCTGTGAGAATAAATGCTAGTAGTTGGAGTCTCTCTCAGTAGCAGCTATTAATGTCACCCCTCCCATTCCCCCTTCGGACCGCTCTCTGCATTTAATGAAAAGGACCACCCCCCCCACTCCCGGCATGTCACGCCCTCACGGATTTATCTACATCTGACCCCCCATGCTTCAATTTCATTACTCCTCAGCCCCAATGGCTTCCTCCTCCAAATCCCCTCCTCTCCCTTCTCGCCATTCTCCCCACTTCACTCCCGTAAGTGCCCCCGCCCCCCTCCATTCTTTTCGGTGGCTATGCTGCTACTTATTCATTTCACCTTTGCTGCTCTTGTTGTTGTTCTTTGCAGATTCAAGAGGAGCGTGAGTTCGATGAAACAACCGCGCCAAAGCACCGCCACCGACACCCTCCCACCCCCATCGCCAGCACCGCCAAGAAGAAGCGGTCGGAGTCGGACTGCTCAATCAGCGGCGAGGACGGCTCCGTTTCGTGCAACAAGTGCAGGCCACACTCCCGAGACAGAATCTTGGTCCTCCCGTTGGAGCAGTCCTCCTGCAGCAGCAGCAGCAAGCAGTCGTCGTTCTCCCTCCTGGCGAGCCCCAACAGCATGTTCAGGTCCATCGTGTCGAAGCTGAGCAGGAAGAGCCCCCTGTCCTCGTCCCAGGCGGGCTCCAGGGAAGAGCAGTGGAGGATGGCGGTGGCGGAACTCTCCCACAAGCTAGCCCAGGCGACGAGGAAGCGAGACGAGGCAGTGGTGGAAGCGTCGAGGCTGATGAAATCAATGTGCGAGTTGGAGAGGAAGGTGAACAAGCTGGAATTGTACTGCCACACATTGAAGTCGGGGCTGGAAGAGTCGGTGATGAACATAAACAAATCCCCGAATCACAGGGATCATCATCAAGAGTCGGTGATTGGGCACTTCTTGGTTTCGGTCTCGGAAGCGAGGTCGTCGGTGAGGGTGCTGAGCCGTTCGCTGACAATGCAGTTGAGGCACATGGGAGGGAAAGTGTGCGACAAAGTGTCCCTCCTCCTCCAGCCATACGACGCACGAGTCTCCTTCACCAAGAACCCTAGGACCCTCCTCCTCTACCTGGAGGCGCTACTCAACAGGACCTTCTTCGACGACTTCGAAACCATCGCCTTCCACAAGACCGCCTGCACCCACCTGCTCAACCCGGCCGAGCGCTGCGACTCCAACTTCGCCTCCTTCAACGCCCTCCACGCCCTCACCTGGGAGGAGGTGCTCAGCAAAGGCACCCGCCACTTCAGCGAGGACTTCAGCAGATTCTGCGACAGGAAGATGAGCGAGATCGTCGCCATGCTCGGCTGGAACAGGGCGTGGCCGGAGCCCCTGCTCCAGGCCTTCTTCGCCGCCTCCAAGAGCGTGTGGGTGGTGCACCTCCTCGCCAATTCGGTGCACCCGGCTCTCCCCATATTCAGGGTGGAGAAAGGGGTCAGGTTCGATTCGGTGTACATGGAGGACATGGGGGGTGGGGACAAGTCCTCTTCCTCCAAGTTGGTGCCCAGCATGGTCAGGATAATGGTGGCGCCTGGCTTCTACGTATATGGCAGTGCTGTCAAGTGTAAGGTGCTCTGCAGGTACCTCACCACCACCACCACCGGCAACAAGGAAGATAAAGTTTTGAGGTTAACCAATCCATCGTCCCCTTAATTAACCCTTTTTTTTTCTTCCATTTTGATGATACGAACGGTTGCGGTTGGATTTGGATCAGCTTCTTTGCTTTTACATTGCCCAATGTTTAATGTATATTATATACTATATTATTATAATATATATTTTGGGATGAGATGGACCAATGCTATTTTGTGTCCGTGTAACATCTTTTCCGGATTTGTTTAAACTTTGCTGGGTGGTTGGATCGATGTGGAGTGTTTAAAAGGCAAATGTATGTTTTCTTGCGTTTGGGATGTTTGTTTGTTGGTAATGTATCATCGAGAGGAGAGATTTTTGGGTCAAAGTGAACCATTTGGCATCTTCTGGTTTCCTCCTTGTTTTATCGTCTGTCTAGTCCATTTGGACTTTCTGTCATTTTTGTTTCCTAGTCACCAAATTTTTACATTTTGGGCACTTAGATGGATCGGGTTGGGAAAATACAACTAGGGCTTAGATTCAGATTCCCATGGGTCCTAGGCATGTGGATTGCGATCAGAGGTAGTAATTATGATCTAGTGAAAAAGAGAACATGTATAGGGGGACCAAAATAATACTAGGACTTTTTTATTTGAACCTTATGCTTCTGTTTCATTATCCATGTAGTAATTTTACTTTTTCTTACTATAATTTTTATAGTATTAACATTACAACATAACATTATTTATTTTCAAATTGAGAAAATAATTAAGGGAATATTTAAAAGTTTTATGTATATTTATTATTTATCTTAATAGCTTCTCCAATAATGTATCAAAATTGATCTTGCGGTTCATTGTATAAGTAAGCAGGGGCAGTCCTTTCTTTCTTACTAGAGTAAAATGGAGAGACTATTTTGCATAATTTGAGAAGGGACTAATTCCATGAGCTGAGGACTAATCCCTCCTTTTCTTCCAATAAAATTTTAATATGTGTCCACCTTTTTTTTAATTTAAAAACGTGTGGGACCAAAGTGAAAACTAAAATTGGTTCCTTTTATTAGAGCAAAGTGTCCCGCTCTTGCCTCTTGATCCTCTGATGCTTTTTATGATATAATGTTGAGGTGATTAACATTGTGACAATGTTGAGGTCAAAATTGAGATTTGTTTCATGTGAAATAATTTTGAGGAATCTTCTGGCGCTTACACAAAAGAATATTTAACGAGGACAAGCGATTACGGCGTTTTCAGGTGAAGAATAGGGGCATGAATTGTACAAGTAAGTGGAGAGCGAGAACTGGAAACGTAAATTATATTCATATAAAGGTCACTGGAGTGACTCTAATTACAAAGCTATCCTTGCCAGAGCAAAGGATTATGGTGCAAGTTACATTGTAGAAAGGGGAGAAAAGATTGTCAAGGTTGAAGAGATTGTTATGATTACAACTACTCCTAGGAAAGCAGGGAAATGAAATGAAAAAGAAAAATGGTGGCATACGCTGAGCTTCCGTGCGACTGCTGGCTGCCGCTATGGGGACTTACATGAGTCGGTAGGAGTGTCAGGAATCCACCCCGAGTTTAGTCCAGGAGCCTGGTATTTATAGAGTTCCACGGCTCTCCTCTTCTGATAACCGTTCTTCCTCCAGCCGTCGACGGTTACCACTTTCGACCATCGTGGTTCGCATAAGGCGGACCGATTACGCTGCATGTGTGACACGACATGCAGCTGTTGTCTTCATTGTGCTCCTTAACAGTTGTGCCACCTTCTAAATATGGGAAGTTATTTTCCCTTCGTGGCCACGTCAGATTGGGGGTTACTAACCGTGTTCAAATTTGTTAATCGTTCCCTCCCTAGAACTGGCTTAATACTACAATTTTCTGCTAAGTCTCAAATTCTGTCGCGAGATTAGCCCCACACGAGGCTACTACCATGAAGCTACCGTGACAACTCTTAGATGAATTGTTATCTTTGTGACAATTTCCACTTTGCTCATCTGTCATGAGATTAGCCTCACATGAGGCTACTACCATGAAGCTATTGTTACATTTATTAGACAAATTGTCATCTTTGCGACAGCTTTATCTTATTCGTTAAACTATAATGTCGACACCGTTCGCGTCACCAACATTCATTTTGACGCGAACTCTTAGTTAAAATTCGCTTCTCACTATATTGCGAATTTTGGACCTAATAAGATCTAAAGAAGGATTATTATTTACATGAGTTCTTCTCTCTTGCTTCCAAATAAATCATAAATGTCGAAATTGAGGATGGAAATTTTTTTACATGGTCACAAGATCAACACATTATATTAGTGTGTAAGACACATTAAAGTGTGATTCGTTATGTGGGATCTAAAAACACTTGATGAGACCCACAATAAAAATAATAAGACTCACTTTTATTAGGTGTATTCAGACAGTATTTCATACTATTTTATTTTTCCGGCCTTTCATGTGCTTGTCCTCCCAAGCCCCAACTCCTTACTTTAGTTAGTGCTCCTAATTTTTTTCGGGTGCACTAAAGGTAGTTGCCTATTGTCGACAATAATGTCTAATCTCTTCGTACTAACTAAGATCATACCAAATGATAAATGGTTGGTTTTTCATTCCTGTCCAGAGGCATGTGTCTCAATGGACCTATTCGTGTCCAACCAAACGCACATTGAAATATTGGAAAACCTGTGCTGCAACCTCACATATTCTTCTTTATTTTTATTTTTTAAAATTTGGTTCTGTGGCGTCACACTATGTAAAAAATTTGCAACGCATCTCTCTGGTTGGGTTGGGCTTTGTGGTCCATTTGATTGCCACAATTGAGGCTGGCTTGGGCATTGCTGGGTTAGCTCTGCCACGCACTATAAATAAAGCCTTTGAAATGCCCATATCTACTTTATGCCTTTGAGAAATCTTTTATGGACTTATCTTGCGCCCTTCAACAATCGAAGCCCATCATTTTGAAATATCGAAATCTTTTATGGACTCAAGTGCTTGTCAACAATCTTCTCATTTTTAAAATAAAAAGAAAAAGTTAGGTTAATAATCTCATCATCTCACAATTCTTTTAAGAGTCACAATGAATTTTATGTTCATTATCATGTAAATGAATTGTGAGATTATTAACATAATTCTCTCATTTTGATTTTGAAAATGAGACGATCTTAATCCGGGTAGACACACACTGGAACTCCTACTTTAAAGGTAAATATAAAATGAGAGTCATAATCTTTTATGTTCAAATAATTAACTGAGCCTCTAAGCCTTTAGACTAGGTAGCTCATCATCAAGACAAAAGAAAAAGAGAAATACAAATAAAATTATTAGTTCAATTTAGGGTATATTAATTTTCATCAACCTAAGAAATACTCCATCTGTCTCATACTATTTATCACTTTGAGCTTACGCAGAACAACTAAGATTAATCTTAATATCAATAGATGATTATAAAATGCAATTATCAAAGTTTTCTTATTTGATTTTTTCAAAGTAACAATTCGAAATATAGAAATTTGTGATATAAGATAGAAAAAAAATTACTACTATCAAAATATCAAAAGTTATAGATAATGTTGCAGCATAAAGTGAGGCTAGACTACGATGCAGTTTTCTAAAAGAAGTTGTATCAAAGGAAAGCACCCACTTATACAAAACATTGTAACGCACTAACTTTGGGGAGGTAGTACTAAAGTACCAAAATTCAGATCTAATGCTTTTGTTTCTCTGTCTTTCATAATGCAGTCCAAAATAAGTATCATATCAACTTGCTTACCCTTTAATCAATTTAGTCCTTCAAATTGATCAACGATGTATCATTTAAAACAACTATACATACCGGCAATCATTTGAAAACTTAATACCCATATATAGAGCTAACTAGACTGAATTTTGAGTAAGAATTAGTTTGTCGTTTAAAGGGTGTAAATTACACATCTCATGATATTACGATTTACTACGAATTTCGTTCAAAAATAGTAGAATCTAAATAGCTAGATTAAGAAATTAGCAAGGATAAACAGATGTAGAGGGGTATGGATAGGATAGATGGATAAATGAGTTATTTGATGAATGATCACGTAATATGATATAGTCAACAAAAACAATTCAAGCACATAACCAAATTCCATCCGTAATTATGACACAAGAGAAGACTATTTTAGGACTTAATTATTACTAGTATGATTTAATGTTCCCTCCAGCTGCGAATCTTTTCAAGATAATAATTCCAGTGGGTTTTGTTAGTATTTTGAGACAAATATCATATTATGCGAACCAAGAGTATATAGGCATATAGAGCAGGTATGCTAATTACACTACACTTTGTTTATAACTTAATAATATACCCTAAACCTTTACACAAAGCCTTAACCGATTCCTAGAGCTTTATTAGGTTTTTCAACGGAATCAACTAAATACTAGACTAGATATCATCATTCTCAATAAAATAAGAAAGATAATGCTATCACTTGTGTGTACTTTATCGACAGATTTGGTATTTTATGGAATCACTCATACTATTTTTGTGGGAATTAATTAAGAATCTGTTTTCCATATAATCTCTTCACTATGAAATTTGGTTGAATGAACAAAATTCTCTGTATGTAGTTTCAAACTTTTGAAAATTGGATTCCATAACTAGGATTCCCCCTCTTATATACTATTTTTTTTAATTAATGAAAAAAAATGTTTTCATTATTTTGAAGTATAGGTAATTTCTAAGTTGACTTTCTGTCGAACTTTGCATTCACATTCACAGCTTTTTCAAAACAAAATAAAAGGATTTTTTTATCTCTGTGAAACAAATGCGGTGTGTAAGTGTATCATTAAGAATTTTATTATTAGGTGAAAATTTATAATTGAAAATTAAGTGCAACTTTTTTATTCAAGTCTACTGCACCACTACTACTACTTCAACCGTCAAAGTATTGATCTCACATCACTAGCCTACATACATTTTTTTTTAATGTTGGCCCACTATATTCCTTCAATAGTTTCATGTCGTTGTGATGATTAAACTTGTAATCAATTCTTTGTTCCTTAAACTTGTAATCAATTTAATAATTAGCTGTAAATATGTAATAACAACTGCTTTTTTTTTTTTTCAATTTTCGAATGAAGGAAGGGCAAACATGTTTTAAAGTCACTCCAAAACACATGTGCAACATAGAACCATCCATCGTGACTTCTCAACATGTCGAAAGCAAGTTTTATTAAAACCTCCCTTACAAAAATTAAGTGAAATAAAATTCAGAAGAGAAGAAATAATTCTCAGCTGCAGCAATTTAAGAGACATAAGCCTAACACAATAGTTTTGCTGTACTAATTACCAAAATCGTTGCATGCATGTTAGCAGGCACACCCTAACTAAAACTTTAACGAAGGAGAGGAGAGACTCTCCCTGTAAACAAGGCCTAGTATTTTAACAGCCCCTTATTTGTACATCTAAAAATTTAACATGTTGTGTACATTATATAGATAAATAAATATTATAAAACAAAATATAAATATTACAAAACATAAAAATGAATATTATTAAACACATAAACGAGTAATATTAAATATACGTGTGTCCGTGCAAACATAAATGCTTAGTAATAATATTTATTTCTCTATTTTATAATATTTATTTTTTTGTGTAATATACATAAAATGTCAATTTTTGTGATGTAAAAATAATATTATTAGTATTTTAATGTCACGCCACCAACATAGGGTCCCAATCACAATTTTATTATTTAAATATATAAAAATGTATTTACACCATGTCACAACACTTACAATACATCATGAAATTCACCTTTTCACATTGTAAAAAGTGAATCTCATGATGTAATATGGAAGAGAAGATTAAGATGTAAATACATTTTATTTTTATATGCTAAAAGGAACATTTTTTCAGTTTTTACTGTAAAAAAGTTGCTTCTATTGTACTTTATTTATTTTCTTTCCGTGCATATTTTGTGGCCGCTTTGTGCTGCTCATTAGTCAATGACTAATTAAATTGATGAGATGTGATTAGTAAATGAACATATTGCAAATAATGATTTTGTACAAAAGCCTTAAAACTGATTTTTCATCTTCGACAAATCTACTTATGTCCAAGTAAGTACCTTTCACTCTATTTGGATGAAACAACGAAAAATAACTAGAATTGCAACCATGTTTCCAAGGATAAATAAAATAGCAACAAAAGCCCCCGCACCGTGGTGTTTGTGTTAATTTGGGGTCAAGTTCGTTCGTGGTTTACACTCACAAACTTTAGTCTAAAAAGACGTCAATTCCATTTTCCAAGTCCAGCTGGGCCCCACGGCCTTTTTGCTTGGAGTCATCGATACCATCTTCACTCTGCTGGGTGCTGCTTTCTTTTTCCTAATATTTTATCTCTTTCTTTCTTTCTTTTCTTTATAGGAAGGATTAGGATTTGACCCACAAATTCACTATCAATTTTACAATGCTGTCTTTTTAAGAATTTAATATTCTTTTTTCAGGCCACAAAAAGGATTTATATGTTTATCTTTTAATGCTTTAGTTATTGTTTCCTTTGTAGACCATTAAAGTAAAATAGTATTGATAGGTCAGCGGAGATTGTTGAAGTCAATTAGTGGACATTATTATATTATATTATGGATGAATGTATTTTAGAAAGAGTTGAAATTGCATTTATTTGAAAATGATACATCCATTATGTCTTTTAAATATTATCCTCGTCACATAAATTTTTTTACAATATTCAAAACAATTAAACAATTGATCTTTTTTTTATAAATAAAATTATTAAGATTGGTCTAATAGTGAGAGATTTGAGTAAAATATATGAGATTTTAAATTCAAACCTCAATAATTGTAATTTTTAAATTATCAAAAATAATAATCCTTTAATATCACTAATTTATTCATTAAAAAAATGAATATGGTGACAATTTAGATTTTTTAAAAAAAATTGTGATGAAATGACAATAATATTTAAAGGATTATGTAATAACGCGTATATTTTTATTTATAACTATAATATGGTTTACTTATTGTTAGTTACTATTATTAATAGGAATTAACTTTAATTCACTGTTAGTATAATTTCTCAAAAACAATAATATTTCACCTTTATGTCGGCATCTCGAAATCATATATATTATTTTTTTAGTATTCTAATTTTTATAAAGGTATTAGTACCTTTTTTTATATATATATATATATATATATATATATATATATATATAAATATAGAAGTGCTAAAGTAAAATGATATCCATGTAGTGATACAAATTAAAGTTGAGGAGAAGGGTGAAAAGGGGTCCCTCTCCTCTACCTTTCCCATAAGTTTATTGCCCTCACAGAGTGTTGGGTCGCTTGCAATGTCAAATATAAGAGAATGTGTCTCTTTCTTGGGATTTATTCAAGCTCCACATATGCATATATTATCCGATCCTACGTGATAATTCGATTTTTAATAAATAAAGGCAACCAGATAACTAGGGGATACTTTCGAAAGTTTTAAAGGACACCCATGGTTTCTCTTCTATAAAATTATATCCATCTCATTTGGCCAAAATAGGAGTTTTAAACTCTTAAGTATATTTTTTATCCTACCAAAATGTTGGATTGGTTTCGCAGAACTAATCACTTTGACCCATTAAAATAAGAAAAATGCTTCATGTACACCCATAAACCATACACCCGTACATACACCACTCTTTTATATGGTTTTATATGCAATTAATGATAATTATACGTATAGCGTATAATTATACACAACGCGCGCGCCCCAGTTCCGAACTCGTTCTCGTCATCGTTTTCACTCATCATCTTCAATCTCTCATCCTTGTTCTGTTATGTTTGTTGTCGTCGTCATCGTCATCCTCTGTCATTCTCTCATCCTCTCATCCTCCTATTATCGTTATCCATTCTTTGATTATCATTATCATCATCCTTTCTTTGATTATCATCTCATCATCGTCATTCAATTTTGTATTATGTTTATCATCATCATCATAGTTTTCATGATTTTTTTCTTTGATTTCCATGAAGAGTTTTGTTCTTTGACGTCTCTGTGAAATTATAATGTACTGAAGCTTGATATGTTCTAATACTCATTTATTACTAACATACATATGACAGAAAATCGAATGTGCAAACTTTAAATGAGCATAAATGCAAACATTAAATGGGCATAAATGCAAACATTATCTACAAGTCACGTGTTTTATCTTTGTTGAGGAAGAGGATATGCATTTTGGCATATTCTCAACCTTTCAACAATTAATGCATAAATATTATAAATATTTTGACACAATTTTTTACATATTGTCATGAATAAACATTAGATGTTGTGATATAAGCAGTATGTGTTTGTCACAAATGTATAAAAATGCCGAATTTGATGTATTGTAGAATTGTGCAAACTTTAAATGGGCATATGTGCAAACATTAAATGGACGTATGTGCAAACATTATCCACAAGTCACAGGTTTTGTCTTTGTTGAGGAAGAGGATGTGCATTTTGGCACATTCTCAACTTTTCAACAATTGATGCATAAATATTATAAATATTTTGACACAATTTTTTACATATTGCCATGAATAAACATTAGATGGTGTGATATAAGCATTATGTGTTTGTCACAAATGCATAAAAATGCAGAATTTGATGTATTGTAGAATTGTGCAAACTTTAAATGGGCATATGTGCAAACATTAAATGAGCGTATGTGCAAACATTATCCACAGGTCACAGGTTTTGTCTTTGTTGAGGAAGAGGATGTGCATTTTGGCATATTCTCAACCTTTCAACAATTAATGCATAAATATTATAAATATTTTGACAGAATTTTTTACATATTGCCATGAATAAACATTAGATGGTGTGATATAAGCATTATGTGTTTGTCACAAATGCATAAAAATGCAGAATTTGATGTATTGTAGAATTGTGCAAACTTTAAATGGGTATAAATGCAAACATTAAATGGGCGTATGTGTAAACATTATCCACATGTCAAATGTTTTGTCTTTGTTGAGGAAGAGGATGTGCATTTTGGCATATTCTCAACCTTTCAACAATTAATGCATAAATATTATAAATATTTTGACAGAATTTTTTACATATTGCCATGAATAAACATTAGATGGTGTGATATAAGCATTATGTGTTTGCCACAAATGCATAAAAATGCAGAATTTGATGTATTGTAGAATTGTGCAAACTTTAAATGGGCATATATGCAAACATTATCCACAGGTCACAGGTTTTGTTTACGTCACTGTGATTTTACTCAAATAAAAATAAATCTTGACTTTAAAATTAACAAGCATAGGTCATCTTGTTCTTTTCCTTCCTCCTGTCAATTATGCTTTATTTTATTTTTTTAACTTCTTTCTTTCTTATTTAAAAGATGATAACAAGCAACAACATCTTCAATCACTCATCTCTCTAAAAAAATCCCAGATCTTGCGCATGAGATCGCAGAGAACGATGAGATCGAAGAGAACGAAGAGGGTGAAGAGAGCGAAGAGCAATGAACAATGAAATTTTTCAAGAAAGGGAACGAAGATAAGGAACGTGGGTTCACGCGCGTGGTGGTGAGAGTGGGAGAAAGAGTGGATGAAGCGGTTATTTTAGGGGGTCAGTGTATTCTAATACAGGTGTATGTATGGTATATGAGATATGGGTGTACATGTAGTATAACTGTTAAAATAATTTATAAATCTCAACAGACAAGATAATGAGATTGTGTGTCCAATTAAACGATATATTCCCTCTTATGGGCTTAAGCACATGAATTATCTGATCATATGTGTCCTCTCATTCCATCTTCATTGTTGAGATATAAATTATGAATTTGTGTGTTCTTTATTTTTTTATTTTCTCTTATTTAAAAGAATCAAATATACGAACACAACTCATTATCTCAATATTAGAATAAATGTCATTTGAATTACTAACTTTTAATTTTAAATTCTTAAATAATGACAAGGGAAACTTGGAAATCCGTATCCTTTACTTTACCATTGATAATTTACCTAACAATTTTCAACATTTGTGAGTTTTAAGAAATATAGGGACAAAAGGCTCCAATTTCAATAAATATAAAAATCAAAAATTAAGGTCGGGATAATAAAAATCTCATTTTCAAAGTAAATACCAGATGTCTGTAAATACTTTAAAAATGCCACAGTCTTGTAAATTTAACTTCAAATCTCTTAATCGGACAAAGAAAAGAAAAACGCCATAGTTTTAGGGTTTCAAATGGAAATCCAAGCAAACTATTATTAATCTTCAAATGATTGAACTCAATCGCACTACGGCAACTCTAAAGATATTTTAATTGCTCTGAAAAATGTTCAACTTTTTAAGAAAGAAAACTTTTCCAACGTCGACTAGGTTTAAGTAATTTTTAAAATATGAGTTTGGGAAATTAATATACTAAATGCATTGGTTAAGGGACAAAGAATAATAAATTTGTAAGTTTTTATAATTTTTAATGCATTAAAAAATTAAAAAGCTCATTTTTTAATAAAATATCTTTATTTTTAGTCCCTTAAACATTGTCCTTAAGGCATTGAATATATTTTTTTCTTGAAATAATTAGGAAAAGTAACGTAGAATCCTAGGTCCTTTCTTCCTAGCTAGTGCCATAACATATCAGTAGTACTAGTTTATCTTTAATTATTTGCCTTTTGCTGGGTCTGAGAGGATATGTCGTTGCTAGGGATATGGACTTCCAATGAATCTTGATTTCCCCTTATTGCATTTAGAGAATATGACCCTATTGGGACTTGGAAGGTCGCATCTATTTCCTCATTGCCATAATCATTTGTACACCAATAATTTTATTCAACCTTTTTTTTGGTTGCTGATGTGCTCAATAAAGCCATAAATACATTTTTTTTTTTGGATATACTTAAGTTTCCAAAATACAATAGTATTAATTTAAGGGTAATTATTGTTTGACAGCATAATATCCCAGCATGTTGATGAAGGAAATAATCCTCGTTAATCGTTATTATTGTACATTTTCTTTTATATAATCATAATTACAACTGTGCTATACCTAATTGTAGGGTCCGGTACCACGTCCAATGCAATAATAATGTCCACATGCACAACTAATTAAGGCTAACAAAAAGAACACATGTTTTACTTGGACTAAAATTAAAAAAAAAAATTGTGGTTTAAATAAGAATACCAGCCTTTCCAGCTTGAGTCCAAAAATAACTAAGATCAATATGCATTTTGTTTTGTTGGTAAAACGTCAATATATATTCATGTATATACACACATATAAGGCGAGAGGTTTCTTTTGTATTTAATTAAAGGAACTCATACAATACGTACATCGTTGTCTGTGATCAACAATAGCATTATTTGGAGGATGTAGACGTATGGTTATCACTCTATAAAAGGATGAGTGGAATTCAAAATCTTTGTTTCATCGAGGTCGGATTGATTTAGTGATAAAAAATTTAGGTAATATATATGAGATCTTAAATTTAAAAATAAATAATAATTTAAGTGATATATTTTTTTAATTCTTGTGCTAAGGAGTTGAGTAGTTGTACAACCTTTTTAAATATATTTCTTGCATGGAAAAATTTTAAGTCTTTTTAGTTTTCTATATTTTTTCAAGTCTTTTGATCAATTTGTTGGGTCCGACAGAATACTTTGTGACTACAGAAAATGCTCAAACACAAATTAGTCCCTTCCGCATATAGTACACGTGGTGGACTTGAAAACTTGCCATAAATTTCTCTTTCAATTTTTTTTTGGTAGGATTTTGATGACCGCATTTGTTAAGAAAACACACACACACACATATATATATATATAAGAATTTTGTATAAAAAAATGAAATTTATATATTTTTAATGAGATTGAATGTTTGATTAACTTAAAATATATAAAGACATTAATTAGCAAAATCCTTTTTATTATTCAGAAAGTGTCTCTCGTCACTAAAATTAAATCTCTCTTTGAGAATTTGATATTATCGTAGTATTTATTCCTCTTTTAATAAAATATTTTTTACATATATATTGCTATAAATCAAACCCTAACTTAATGCTTAAAGGACTTATATTGGGTTTTGTTGGCTTCTTTAAAATTAAGAAATAAATTATCTCAATTGAATTTCTTATCATGTATTATCGAATGTGATCTCTTGCTACTAATTGATTAGGTGAATTTTATATATAACATGAGTAACAAAAAAAATTAATGATAAAAGATAATATTTAATCATACGTGACAAAAAATTTAATTAAAAATATTTATTCCTTTGAAATTTATGTCCCGGAACTAAAACACATTAACTGCGTTGCGTATACTGCTACAAATTGGGAGGGCAAATAAAATCTAACTCTAGCACCGTGAGTATAAATGCCACACGAGTCAAAACTTGTAGACAAATGGATATGTGCAACTAACTAGAGATCGGTAGCCAGAACCAGATTCTTTCATATAAATTGAGTGGATTGTTTGAATAAAACTTCTCCCTCGCTTATAATTAATAAAAGGAGAACCATGATTAGAAACTGGAATATTAAAAAACTGAATTTAGATTACATGGAAGATATGATTAAGACTGAGTTTGTTGAAACCCTAAATTAAAAACATTGTTTCTCTTCAACTATACGATACTTAACTAACATCACGGGTTTAATTCAATTCTCTATGACTTAGCACATGGTTAGACTTGTGAACTAATAGTTTATAACCACTTTTAAGTTAAGAAAAGTTGGTTATAGTTAGTTAAAGTATAATTGGCAAGTAGTGTTTGTTAGCTGTCAATAGTATAACACAATGCATGCAAATGGAAAATGCAAGTGCAGAGGGCCAATACCCTTTTCAGGGAGGGAAGAAGTTTAGTGCGTGAGGCCTCGTAGGTCATATCCCTCAAAGAGAAAAACAGAACACCTGCCCCATGTGATTGGTGAAAGGGGGATCCATGCTGCATAGTGCATATATAGGGCATGGGGCAGAGAGAGATAGGACATAGGACATATATGATCATCATCATTTATTGAACATAAAAAACCACCATGTCACACTTTTTTGTATTTGTTTGGGGTGATGGCCATGAATGACCCATGTGTGTTGCCCTATTTTACTAGCATACCACATGGCCGACACACACACTTTGAGTGGCACATATACTTACTATCCTACACACATACACAGGCCCCCAAACAAACACCCTCAATTTTTAACTAGAGGACAAACCCAACAAAGCCTTCAATTTTCACTGTTTAGTCCTTGTAACCCCCCCCTCTCTCAATGTTAAAAAATAATTTTACTTTAGGGGGTGGAAAAAATATCTTCCACTTTAAAGGAAAAAAAAAATGGTCCCCGTGCAATCTTTCCCATATTCTATCACCAAGATTTTCCCTTTTATGAGGGTGCCTATCCTCTCTCCTACTGTTTCTCAAATCTAATTACAAAAGATTATCCATTAAATCAACCCATCAAAAAGGGAGAGTGATTTTTGTTAGGCAAGAACTACTTTTCATATATATCTTTTCAACATGTTTTTAATTTGTGTCATTTTGTAATTCATCTTTCCTTTGCCGGTTATAGAGAAATTGAGGTAAACAGAACGAAAAATCTTCAACTCGTATCTTTATGCCAACTTGGTATTCGTTGTTTGCACATTATAGGTAAACTAAGAAGAATTTGTGTAAACAACATTGCCTTTTTTGAATGTTCTTTTCTTCTTTTTTCTTTTTTTCCTTTTTTCACAAAAAATTTGAAAAGGGTACTCCTGGTCTCCCTTTTTCCCTTTGCTTCCGGTGGTTGTGAAGAAGGCACTCGTGAACATGTCTAAGCACTCAACAAATAAAAATAGAAAAAGACAATAAATCTGTACGTGAAGAATTCGTCTTCCTTTCAATCAATCAAACATGAATCTCTTTTTTCTTTCTTTAATTTCATAGACAAAGAAATTTGTTGAAGGTTGAACGCTGCCACTACTATTTGCCCCTTTTCTAACTAAATCACAGGCTAATTCGCAGGCGATTAACAGTTATTAATATAAGTAGTCTTTCTAATCAGTATAATCTTAAGATAAGTTAGTACATTTTTACAGAAGATATATGTAACGAATTTTTGTGAGATCTGAACCATTCAGTAAATGTACGGAAATTTGTTAGGAAAAGATGCCCTTCATTATTATTAGAATTTTGTTAACTTAAATATTCAAGAAGGTAGGTATTATTATAACCAACAGGGTTGAGTGCTGTGCTAATCAAGCTGCATTTTCAATGACAAGATTATAAAATTCAAACTCTAGTGTACAAGGCAATGTCAATATTATAATTATTAATTGTATTAAAATGTTTTTTTATTTAAAAGTAATAATTATTTATAATTTCTTTGATTGCTTTTTTTTTTTTGTACCATTTGCGGTGTACTTTTGTGTCACAAAGAATAGTGAGAAAAAATCGATTTGCAGCAGTTTTGCCGCCGCAAATGATATACTAACAATAAAATTAACATTTATTGTGGATTATTTATGCCACAGATAGTATTTAAAAAAATAATAATTCATTTGGTTTTTTTCTTTTGCTGCAAACAGTAAAAAAAAAAAAACACTATTGGTGACAACCTACCTTTCTGTCGCAAATGGTTTCAATAAAGGCATTTGTGGCGGACTCTTTTTGCTGCAAATGGTGTAAAAGTATGGTCCACTAAATTTTTGAAGAAATTGCCGTTAGTTTTGTCATTGCAGAATACTTATGTAATTTGTAAAGCTGCAAATGTACTTATCTTTATACTTTATCTAAGGGGGGAAAATATAGAGAAACAAAGTTAATTTATTTAAGTAGCGGAACTAATGGCACAAGAGCTAATAGCTTGTGACCCATTGCATTGACTTTTTCAGGGGTCGGTTTTCAATTGAAATGTCACAAAAACAAAATTAAGAAAAAATTAAGTAAACCAAAATAAGATCAATCTCAGAATCAGACATATTGTTTATACATCACAACATCATGCAAATAGATAAACAAATATTATAAAATAGATAAATAAATATTATACAACAATTTTTTTATATTGTCATTGAATATTTTTGCATATTTATAAACGCGTGAGTTTAATATTATTATACAATAGAGAAATAAACTGAATATTTTTGTGTGTTAGTAAACACGTGTATATAATATTATTCATTTATGTATTTAATAATATTTGTTTATTCTATTTTATAAGCTATTAGTGGTGCATAAAAATAACATTTTTGTTTTAAAGATACGAAGAATATATCAAATCCGGCAAATGACAAATATTGAGGTTAACAGCATTATTCAACCATATTAACTGAACCACGGATTTCAAATTCATACAATGAAACTACATGAATACGATTAATAGCAATTATGAATTACATTTTGATGGTTTGTTAGCTATCCTATGGGGTAAGCATCTTATGATATCTAATTTAATTATTTTTTAATCATTTTTATAATTAAATTCATTAATTTTTATTATTATTTCATAATTTAATATGATATTTTGATGAATTATATAATTAAATATGATAAATTAATAATTTTTAATACAATATTTGTAGAGAGGTACATCGTAAGCTTAAATAGTTTGTAAATCTCTAAACCTCTTATAAGTTGACTTTTTCAATAATTTGACTAATAAAAAATTTATTACAATCATATAAAATATGACATAATAATAAAAATCAATGAATTTAGTAGTAAAAATTATTAAAAATAACTAAATAAAATGCCATAAAGTATTTATCGCATAAGGTAACTAAGAAACCATCTTATATTTTTATTATCTGATTAACAACGTAGCTTAATTATTGTCTTAATAATAAATGTCAGCTCGTATCTAGTTAGAAAGGTCCACATGCAATGAGTATACTGAAAATTATTTTAAAAAGTAAATTGATATTATTCGATTCACATGCAAGAGAAGTTTTGGAGTATTAAAAACTACGAATTTCTGTAAAGTAACATGTATACAGGCCTTTTTTAATGGGAAAAAAGGGACAACATTTATGATTATTGAACATATGTTGGTGAATAATTTGCTTTGGTTAATTAGACAGGATTTGATCCTTTTTATTTTTTTAATTTTCCCGTCAATTAACTTTGGTGCTATGTCATGGGATTTTTTTATAAGCATATTCCCCCAAATATAATAAATCTATGTAATATGCCTATGATATAAGATTTACAATTGTATGAATAACGGTATTGAAATCGTCATAAGGTTTCAGTACCATTTTTTTTTAAAAAGGGCTGAAATCGTCATGAAGAGTGGAGATTTCAGCACCCACAATATCTGAAATTGTCACACCTGACGACGATTTCAACATTCTTTTTTAAAATTCTGAAATCGCCATACACTATGAGGATTTTAATTTTTTGGCCCATACATTTGTAAAATTCGTATCCAACCGATTTTTTTAGCAACAATTATGTTATAAACCATACAAAAGTATTGTTCACCTACCATGTGTTTCGACTCAAACTAATGAAACACATGACGATCTAATAGTTCTTAATGAAACAAAATAATGAAATAACTAATTTATAAATTCAATTATTATTAATTTTTAATACATCATAAATAGAAAACAAAACTAAAAAAATTAAATTATTAATTTCATCTATTTTTCTAATTATTCATCCATAATTTTTACTCAAGAACCCTCGTATTTCATAACTTAGTCATTATTGTATGGTCATGGTCGAAAAATTGTGTTAAAATATTAAATCATTCAATTATCTATATATACCTATTAACTTAAACTTTTGAGAGAGATTATTTTTTATATGATATCAAAATTCANATTTTTCAGCCCATACATTTGTAAAATTCGTATCTAACCGATTTTTTGAGCAACAATTATGTTATAAACCATACAAAAGTATTGTTCACCTACCATGTGTTTCGACTCAAATTAATGAAACACATGACGACCTAATAGTTCTTAATGAAACAAAATAATGAAATAACTAATTTATAAATTCAATTATTATTAATTTTTAATACATCATAAATGGAAAACAAAACTAAAAAATTAAATTATTAATTTCATCTATTTTTCTAATTATTCATCCATAATTTTTACTCAAGAACCCTCGTATTTCATAACTTAGTCATTATTGTATGGTCATGGTCAAAAAATTGTGTTAAAATATTAAATCATTCAATTATCTATATATACCTATTAACTTAAACTTTTGAGAGAGATTATTTTTTATATGATATCAAAATTCAGTTAATAATTCGAAATTTGTCATCTCCATTCTTTTAAATATTTTTCATGCTTCAAACAAAATAGGAGGAGCACTAAAAGACCAACAAGGTTCAACGGCACACTTATTCATCTTTACATTTATTTATATATGTGTGTGTGGATATTAATTGTAATCTTTTAGCTTAAATATGGATCCACCAACAGTTATTTGAATTGACAAAATTATTAATATGTATTACTTCTGCTCACCACCAGGAAACCATCATTTTCATATCCTTACAAAATGTAGTACTATTTTAGGTATAAGAATGCAACAATATATGTTCATTTGGTTTATATTTAAAAGATGTTACATTTAGATAGCAGTAGAGGCATGATAGTTAACAGTGATATGAAATTGAAATCACAAGGACTTGATAGATATAACTCTTTCTTTATATAGACGCCAAAACTGAAAAATGACTTAGCTATCTCTGTTACTCAAATAGGATATTTGCTAAAATGTGACTAGTGGGTGTTTTAGGAAGCTAACATCATTTATCAATGTTAAAACAAGCATCAAGTCAAAACAAAAATAGAATTTATATTGCGTCATTTACTGTTAATGGAAGAGAGGTTTTGATTTACACTTGATTAATCCCTCACAAAGAAAAATACTGAATGAAACTAAAGTTTGTCACTTAATATACATTTTTCAATATTATTATTAGAATTTAACTTCGATACAATGATAGTATACAATATTTTTCCGTTGACATTTAACTATGCATAATCACTTCGTTAAATCTATTTAAAAGCCATATAAAAGATAATATTTGAGTGATATATACTGTGAAACACTTTTATATTGGTAATGTATCAAAATTAATTTCTTATTATTATTTTTATTATTTTTACAAAACATTTCTTAAAAATAGTTTGTTTTGTGTCGTCTATGCATATTTTGAGACAGAAGGTTGCTTTTGTGCTAATGTGTACCACAAAGCAGGATGTTGGTGAGCAGATGTGTACCACTGAGCCGGCTTGTATCAGCTCATATTCAGTAAATTAAGGTTTAGTTTCACCGTTAAATTTTTATCAACTAATAATGTAAGTTTTTATTTATTTAGTTAAATATTTTTATATTCATAACTTTTAAAGGAATAAAAGAGAATATCATATATTTTATATTAATGTAACAAGATTTAATTAGTTGATAATATATATTTTTTTATTTTGCTAGTGAATAAAAATTAAATTTGTAATTTCACATATTCAATAAATTAGATGGCTTCGAAGACGTTGTTGAGTTTTGATGCTATTTGATGGCTTCTTACTATGAATGGTATCTCTACTACCCGCTCTACTTATGATGTTTTTAGAGCAGATAGTGAAGGTCGTAATGATTTATTTGCAGCGGTGTGAAAAATTAATAGCTCAAAAAAAATCGCACGTTTATGGGGTTGGTTGTTCGTGGGGCCTTCTCACTAGCCATGCAAGTTGAAGAGAAAGAATGGCAAAGGATCCGATGTGACCTGTATGAGATTTGATGGAAGAATCTATGCTTGGTCATTGTAGAGTTGTAGAAACGGCATTGAAGAGCATTGTTCATAGTTCTGGTATTGTTTCTTTCTTGCAATTGTCATTTGATGATTGGTTGAGAAAGAACATTATTTCAAGATCTCACTTTCAAAAATAGGTGGGTTGACCGATTGATTTTGCTACAACTTGTAGTACTCTTTGGCAAGTTCATAATGATTGAGTGCTTGATCGTAGACCTTACCTTCTATGGACCTTTCGAGTAAGTTTCGGTCAATTGGTAAAGAATTTTGTGTTACTATGGAGCTTGTGTTTCGTATTAGATCCACGATTTCTCAATGTAATGTGGTGCATATTGCCTAGCTAGGATCCTCCTCTTTTAGGGTGGATTAAGCTTAATGTTAGTGGTTCTGTTTGGAATTAGGGAGTGTTAAGTGTCATATTTTTGCAAATTCAACCAGTAAAATGACACCTGTTTATTTAAGTTTTCATGAAATATCTGACTAAAACTCCCACTTTTGTAGGATTTATAAATACATTCCAACAATGGATACAAGCATATCAAAAGGACAAAATTAAGGAAAAGAATGAAGCGGAACCCAAAGGGGACGGAAGAGCTGAAGAAAGGACAAGTATAGAGAAGTACCGCTCAGCGGTACAACAAAGCCGCTCAGCGCCTAAAGTTGAATCGCTTAGCGATAAACACCAATCCGCTGAGGATTGGCCTCCAGCCGCCAACAAGCTGGCGCCGCCTTGCAAAAGCCTGCAGTCGCCTTGCCACCCTGCTTTGAAAACTGCTCAGCGCACCGAACGGACTGCTCAGTGATTGTACATGTCATGCCACTTGCGGCCGCCGCATTTATTGTGCCAGCCAAGCCCCGCCGCCACCAACCTGTCACCGCAGGGAATCTGTCAGAAGATCAGCCACTTGCTTAGACCAAACCGCTCAGCGAGCTCACCATGCCGCTGAGCGAAACCACCACTTGTGGCCGCCACAGGCTTTCACCACCAGAGACCTGTAGCCGCCTCGCCAATTGACCAGACACCGCTCAGCGAAGAAATCAATTCGCTCAGCGAGGTCATCATTAGCCCGCTGAGCGGTTGAACTAATCCGCTGACCGGTGAAGCCAATCCGAGTCTATAAATAGAGGGCACCCCTGCAGCTTCAAATGATCCAATCCACCCATAGTTCTGAATTCACTCTTTTACATTTTCACTTGTATTCCAAATCTTAGGTTAGTTTAGCAACAAAGAGGAGGCCAGTGATGGAGCCAAGAGTCATCAAGGAAGCACGACAGTCATTGTCATGACAGCGTGAGAACGTGTCATGGTAAGCGTCCATCACCTTGCCTCTGAGATTATCTCTTGTAAGATGGATTTCTAATCTTCTTGTTGTTGGGATTTTGATGAATATTGTAGCATGATTGTATCCATGTAACTTTTGCATTATGAATTTATCACTTTCTATGATTTGCTCGAATGATTTTACGCTTAATGCTTGTTTTAGCTTAGCTACCTAAAGCATGATTTTAGACTGCATGGATGCGTGTGAGAACGGCATCATAAGTTGGAACTAAATCAATTCATCTAATAAAACTAATTGCTAGAAATAGAATTAGGGTTATTAGTCGTTTTAACATCTGGAATAACGTTGGTTTACTTTGTTAAGTTTGTGGACAGCATAATAAAGGAAACTTGATGATCTTTTCATGCTCGAAAGAGATGAACAAGTTAAGAATTGTTGGCGAGGAATCAATGAAATGATAATTCTGTTGTATTAAGTAAATGGATGCAAGAAACTATAATAGGATTCAATTCCCAACAAGCTTCCTGATCTACCTTTGATTTGTTGTCTATTTATCTTTTATGTTCTTTATTTAGTTTTAGTCTATTTACATATCAATCAAATTACCAATCCTTCACCTTATTGTTTAATTAACAAACTCAAGAATGGTATTTTTGCAACTCCCTGTGGATACGACTATACCCGACTATACTATAATTGGATCCCTTGAGGATCTGAAAGTTGTAATGAATGATATATATTAAACGATGAGAGTGGTAAAAAGCTTTCAACAGGGAGCTTTCTCTATTTGTGGTGGCATCATGAGGGATAATAGTGAAAGATTCATTACGTTTACCTGCAATCTTTGATCCTATTTTGTCACCTTCCTAGGCCCTTCGAAGTTTTTAGCATGAGATTCTTTAATTGTACTTTAAGTTTGTGATGTAGTTTAATTTATTCATGATCCCCAAAATTTTGGTCACTCCCATTCTACCTTGGTTAAAGCTATTCTTTCAATCATTAATAAGGATTGGTGTGTTGAGGTTCCTTATCTCCTTAGGAAAGTTAACTCTTGCGTTAATTGTCTGGCTAAGCATGATCATGAGTTGTCTTTGAACTTCCATGATTTTGATTTTGTTTTGAGGGTTTTTTTAAGTCTATTGCTTTGTTTGCTCATAGTTATTGTTTCTTGATTTTCCGTGTTATGGGGCGTTTTTTCTCGTTGTTAATGAAAAAAAAAACACATTTAATAAATTTATAGTGACAGTAAAATATACAAAATTTTCTAGTGATAACGAAATATGAATGTAAGTATTTATTCTCCGTACTGAGGTTTTCTAGTTGCAAAAGATGAGTTATCGTCTTTGACCATCAATTAATCGATGGAAGTTTGTTTAAAAAAACAAACCATAATTGCATTAGATAATCAGATAAAGTTTTGCTTTATCATCTTAATCCAGCCTTTCTGTGCATAATGTACATTTTTTTATTACCAACAAACTGTGTAACATTTCAATGATCAATTCACGTTAAATACTTAAGTGAAGTATGAATTTTGAATTTTATTCAATGATCGTAATTTTGATAATTTATAAAACAGTTTCATCCTTCCAATAATAAAAAAAGGCACGTAGTTACATCCTCGAAATAATAATAAACAGAAGTTTATACATTTATGAGTACTTGTTAAAGAAATTTAAAAAAAAAAATTATTGAAAAAATATTTTTTAAGTTTTTAATACATAAAAAATAATAATAATTAATTAAATTATAAAAACAAAATGTTTTGACTTTTAATCGGAAATTAATTAACAAAACTCTAAAGGGGCGTTTGGTATAAGGTAATCTATCCAGATTATCAATAATCTAACTTTTAAATTATCTGATAATTCACAATGATTTGTTTGATGCGATGTGATTGTTGGTAGTAATGTGAATTACCTCCATGGAAGGTGTCTATTTGAATTTCCACCTCCAAGTAATCCTCAATAATAATAATAATAACAACAATAATAATAATAATAAAATAAAATAATATTAATTCTCATGACTGTGCATACCAAATTTAACAATGTAACATTACTAACAATTTAACAAGTGATAAACATTCTAAAAAGTAATCTAAAGATTACCTGGTAATCTTAGATGCAATGTACCAAACACCATAAAACCAAAAGAATGATAACTATAAAGAGATTAATTTTAATGTACTAGTAGTATAAAAGATTTCATATGGTTGACCAATTAATTCATTTTGTTTGAATGACTTTTTAAATAGTGAATGTGATAATAATAATATTTATTAATTTGTCAGCATATGATTAAATGATAATATAAAATTTCTTTAAAGGATTAGTATATTAATTAAATCCAATCAATAAATTGGGGAAAGTTGAGTGGTTGACTCTTAATAAGTAGCACACTGAAGGAAAAAGGTACAAACATACCAATCAATTGAACCGATGTTCACGGGCAAATACTATCTTGAAGCTTATATCGTCAAGATATTTTAAGGTTTATATATTGTTATTGTAACGAGTATTATGAACTCGTAAATCACACGGTATAAATGTAATCAATGGAAATTAATGATAAACCATATCATGGGTTTAGGGTTTAAAAAGTTAATGACAAATTATTAAAATTTTAGCTTTTTTTAAGAGAAAAAAAATTCTATTCATAAAGAAGTCTAATAACATTAAAAAAAATCAAATCTAATATTAATAAAGCACACATAAACTATGTACTATAAACTAAGGCGGTTTATAGTTTTATTTTTTGTTTGAAAATTATTGATATTTATGTATTTTTCACATCAAATACCAATATGAGAAAGTGTTACAATTTAAATAATGTATTATGTCTTTTTTATCATAAATCTAAACATTTTTGTTATATGTAAAATTTTACAAAATAAACACTCACGCTGAGAATCAATACAACCACAAAGAAGACCAACACAACAGTTAAAAGACAACAAAAACACAAGATAGGCTATCAAAGAAATGATAAATCTAAATAATTATGCTAAAGATATAATAAATATGAGCATTTTGTTTAATAAAAAAAAATCTTAAACAATGAAAACAAAAAATAGTAAGACTCACACCAAAAAAAAAGAATGACCACATTCTCGGTCTCTAGTAGTCATAGAGAAAAAAAAGAATTTAAATTATATAATATGTTATTATCTTTGTATTAATATAATTTATTTTAAAATATGTGTAGTAAAATATCCTAAATTTTTATTTTTAATATTTTATGACTTTATTATAGGTAATATTAAAATTTGTATATATTACCGAGTTGAAAAAAGGGGTCGAATTTAGGTCTAATTAATTAAGTCTGACCTAACTTTAATTTATACACCCTAGTTGAAAAGTTTGAATGTTTTATAGCATACTGCAATAAAGGACAAAACTTACCTCATTTTTTCTACATTAATTTAATCAAATTCTTTAATTACACAATACTATATGCTTAAACTTTAGTGAATCGAATATATATATATATATGTATATATATATATATATATATATATATATGCCAGTATGTGCTTAGAGAACTATTTACATTAGAGCTAAGTTTTCCCCTTAATATAAATCCTAATGTTTGTGTGCAACCTGCATTATGAGATACAAACGGAAAAGGAGTTATTTAGATATTTTCATCTATTATGTTTTAGATGATGTTATCTTATATAAAAACACCAAATAATCTACTATCTTAGAAGTAAACCACATTGCTTGTCCTCCATGAAGAGTTTGTATGCATAGGAAGCAGCTACGTTAATTCCATCACTAACTATATATATACCTATATATATATATATTAAATGTTGAATGGGTCTAAACCCAATCTAACCCTTTGCTTGGCCAAGAGAAGAAAAAACCCCGCAAAAATAACTAAATTAACCGTTTGAACAGTGAATGCAACATATAGATAGATAGACAGATTATGGTAGTTTAATGTGAAGGGTACACCATTATCTTAGTCCCTCTGTCACAGACACACACACACATAACATAAAGCATAGACTTGGCAACTACAATTAATTACATCTCTATGTGGGCAATTAGGCAATTTCGGTATGAAGGGATGGGCATTTCCGTCAATTGATATGGGAATAAGATCCGCCCCTTGTCGCCATGTCATTATCGCTCAGATTTGTGATTGTGATTTCCGGTTTTCTCATTTTCTCTCTCCTCTCTCTTTCTCTCTCTCTCACTCACACACAACACACACTCTGTTTTCTTTGTTTCCAAATCTTTAACGTTGGAAACACAGAAGAATACAAGGAAACGATGAAGTGGGAAAGACCCATGTGAGGGAAAAAAAAAAAAGAGATTGAATTCAGGTTGCAAGATAGTGTGCTGCTATTCAAGATTCATATTCCGAGGTGGGAAATTGGAAAGAACATAGAAGCTTGGTTTGGTTGGTGTTTCAGTTTTGAGCACTCACTGGTCCATAAAAGCTGCTGCTTCTTTTTTCTTTCAAGAAGCCACACTGTGGGGTTCATCACTTGGTTGAGATATTGGATTTTTTCTTCTAAAGCTATCAACTTGGACAAGAACTCTGCATAAAGATGCTACCTTGAGTAGTATACGCTGTTGCTGGTGTGAAAAGAAGAAGAAAAAAAAAATGCATTAGCAATATTGTTGCAAGGAAGGTGCCGCAAAGACAGAACAGAGAGAGAGTGAGGCGGGGGGTGCTTGACTTGACTATTGTACTGTATTTTATTTTTCTTTCTTTTCTTTTCTTTGTGTGTGTGTGTGTGAGAGAGAGAGAGAGAGAGAGGGAGAGAGAACAGCGTATCTGGGAAAATCACAAAATGCGATTCATTTCTTTGATTAAGTGCTTAAATTAAACAGAGAAAAGTAAAACAAGGAGAAAAAGGAACAATTTTTAAAGGGTGGTATATATAAAATAATACAGTAGAAAGAGAGAGGGAGGAGCAGATCAAGACGAAGCAAGCAAGGTGGTTTTTCTCTATTGTTCAATGTTCATTGTACCGCCACCTTCTCTTTCCTGTACAGGTAAACATTGTTTCCCTCAACCCTCACTCACTCAACAACCCCTCCATCTCTCTCTCTCTCTCTCTCCCCTTTGGTTTGTGTGCTTCGCTGTGTTTGTATGGTGTATTTGGGGTCAATCTCTGGTTTTGATTATTATATGGAAAGAGGGTGGGGTGTGTGTGTGAACGTGCTCTTCTTTGTCCTCGAGTTCAAGACTAGTTTTCACGCCTATACAGCATGTTTAGACTTCTCTTTCATTTTTTTAATGTGATCCTTAACTTCCAAACCCTCTCTTAAAAGAAAAAAACACATTAATATTAGGCTATAGAGAGAGCCAAAGGTGGTTCCTTTGAAGTTTGAGCTGTTTTCCATCTTTTGAGACCCATGCTTCTCTCTCCCTCTCAGCTTTCTGATTTTTTCCCCCTCTTTTTAATTCTGGCTCTCTTGTCTGAGATGTCTTTCTCGTCTTGTTTCTTTTCCTTTTATTTATTTGTTTAGTTTTTTTTTTTGGTAATTTCTGAAAGTGGTTTGGCTTCTTAAGGGAGAAAAACAAGAATAATTTTGGCCACTTATTCCATCATGCTTGGTTTGCTTTTGGTTCCTCCTTTCTGAGGTTTGAATCACGCAAAACAATGCTGGTAATGATGCTCTTTGCTTGGAGTTTTGTTCTGTAACCTTTTCCTTTTTTTCTCCTTTCAAAACCATCAGGGAAAAAAAGTGTCTGAGATTTTGCCAGTACTATCAACTTTTAATAAACGAGAGTGTTCGCTCTTATATATAAGCACTCACTACAATTATATTCTTGGGACTTCTCCATCTCTTATTAATATAGATATGAAGAGAGCAGCAGAGAAGAAACAAGGGGGTGACAAAGCAGCATCATCCCAGAGAAACTACTAAGATAGAGAAGGAGAGAGATATATATATTTTTTGTACCTGCTGATGGGTCTTGGGTTGAAGATGCAGAGCCACCACCCTGTAGCTGTGGCTTTCGGGATGCATGAGCAAAATGGGTGCCAAAAGAGGAAGTACACTTTCATTCAGGCACATAGGGCATGGCTTCCAAAGTTTCTGATGCTGTGGATCATGCTCATGGCTTTCATCGGTTGGTGCATCTACACCCAAATGGATGCAGACACCAAGGTCAGAAGAAAGGAGGTGCTTGGTAGCCTCTGTGATCAAAGGGCAAGAATGCTGCAAGATCAATTCAGTGTCAGTGTCAACCATGTCCATGCCCTTGCCATCCTTGTCTCAACCTTCCATTACTACAGAAACCCTTCTGCCATTGACCTGGTGCGTGCTTCATCTTTGCAAAAAAATTGAATTTTTATAGCTCAAAGTTCACCCCTTTTCACCACGTGTCTGCACGCATGTGTTGTTGACTATTGTTGTTCACTGTCCAATTAGGAAACCTTTGCAGAATACACAGCAAGGACAGCATTTGAAAGGCCGTTGCTGAGTGGGGTGGCATATGCTCAGAGAGTGGTGAACTCTGAGAGGGAAATGTTTGAGAAGCAGCATGGATGGGTTATAAAGACAATGGAAAGAGAGCCCTCACAGGTTAGAGATGAGTATGCACCGGTGATATTCGCGCAGGAAACCGTTTCTTACCTTGAATCTATTGATATGATGTCCGGGGAGGTAAACAACAAACATTTTAGCTACTTTATTATGCTTGTGAGGTGTACAATTTCTTCTTTGTAACTGCAATTTCAAGTGTTTTCATGATGCAGGAGGACCGAGAAAATATTTTGAGGGCCAGGGCAACTGGGAAAGCTGTTCTGACTAGCCCCTTTAGGCTGTTGGGTTCACATCATCTCGGTGTGGTTCTAACATTTCCTGTTTACAAATCTAAGCTCCCTCCAAAGCCAACAGTGGAGGAGCGCATTAAAGCAACAGCAGGGTATGTCCTTGTTTTTGTCTTAGGGCTCACATGAGAGATAAGAGGATGAGAGTTACTGCAATCAGAATGAGGCCTCAGTCGATGATTGAATCTTATTCTGTGTGTTTGAATGGCTTCTTTCTTTTAATTAAAAACCTTTCTAACACAACTTTCAAGATGTGATTTTTCTTCGGGAAAAAAATTAATTGTTAGTATGGTACCATTCTCAACTAGTAACCCTGATGATTACACTGGTGTAGACTATCCATACATGATAAAGACAGTTCTCCAACATAACTGTAGCTACTGTGTCATTTATTGACACGTTGCTTCTGCTGATAACTAAAATCTCTGACTCTGACAGCTTCTGCTGCATTTCCAATTTATGATGAGTCTAATACGAACTGTTGTACTACATTTATGTGCTTCTGTTAACTTGCCAATGCTACCTTCAGTGCCGATCAGTCAATCTGACTAAAACTGTTGCCATTACCAGGCTTGCATTTGGTTACATTTTGTTTTTTCATTTTCATAGCTGTAAATTATTAGATGCAGTGGTATGTTAAGGGAACAAGTCTGATTTTGTTCGTGTGCTGTCTGATACGTATTTTGAATTCCATATGTGGTTGCTTTACTTTTGCTGTAAGATACTTAACGGTATGATGAGTTCAATAAACTTTCTAACTGGAAGCAGATATGTTGGAGGATCCTTTGATGTTGAGTCCCTAGTGGAGAATTTACTTGGTCAACTTGCTGGTAACCAAGCAATTTTGGTGAATGTATTCGATGTCACAAACTCTTCTAACCCCCTAATTATGTATGGCAACCCATATGAAGAAGGTGATACGTCTCTTGCCCATGAGAGTAAGCTTGATTTTGGAGATCCATACAGGAAACACCAGATGATATGTAGGTAGGTGGTTCTGTCTGCCATACATTTTTCCATAAGGAGCTTCAATGTGTTGTCAGCAGATGCTTATCATCAAATTTTTGAGCAGGTATCACCAGAAGGCACCAACAAATTGGATAGCACTTACCACGGCATTCCTATTCTTTGTGATTCTCTTATTGGTGGGTTATATTTTATATGGAGCCGGAAATCATATTGTCAAAGTAGAGGATGATTTCCATGAAATGCAGGAATTAAAAGTCCGAGCAGAAGCAGCTGATGTTGCCAAGTCACAGGTGTTGTTCCTAGCTTGTTGTTGGCATGGTCATTGTTTCTTCAGATTGCTTACCCGATAACTGAAACTGAAATTTTGTTGTTAATGCCAGTTTCTAGCTACTGTCTCCCACGAAATCAGAACCCCCATGAATGGCATTTTAGGTAATCTCAAGATTCTTGCTCTCTCTCACTCTCTTTCTAAAATGCAACATACACATTCAGCCCTTTGACTTAATTGTTAGTAATGATATCGATAAACTCCATATTACTGTAGGAATGCTTGGTCTGCTTCTAGACACAGAGTTGAGTTCAACCCAACGAGATTATGCTCAGACTGCTCAACAATGTGGGAAGGCTCTGATAGCATTAATAAATGAGGTGCTTGACCGAGCTAAAATTGAAGCTGGCAAGTTAGAGCTGGAAGCAGATCCATTTGACCTTCGTTCCATACTTGATGACGTCCTTTCACTTTTTTCTGAGAAGTCTAGACACAAAGGTTTAGAGGTAAGTCTAATTTGTTGCTATATCCGTGGTGAAGGCCCAAAGGCCGTTTTGATTAGTCCGCAGAATTTCATAATTCTATTTCCTTTCCTTTAGCTGATGATCTTATTTCGTTTTCCTCTCCATTTCACTTTGCTGGGTTCTCGTGTCACGCGGTGGTGATGTTCCTGCTGTGCAATTCTTCTCATTTGGACTTACTTTGTTTGGGGAAGTATAGCTGGCAGTGTTTGTTTCTGATAAAGTTCCAGATATTGTTATGGGAGATCCTGGGAGATTCAGACAAATAATAACAAATCTTGTAGGCAACTCTGTTAAAGTAAGTTTTTTTATGTACGTTCTGAATGCTATTTGAATTTGCATTACAAACATGCATGTTGTGTATTGGAAATTTAACTGTGGCTGTATAAAGGCTTTTGTGTGGAAGGGGAATTTGGATTCTATATGTTCATTTTCTCTATTGTATGTATGCATCAATTTGTTTGCCAAGTTCTAGTTGATGCATTACTAATCAACTTTAAGTATCTTGCAGTTCACTGAACGAGGACATATACTTGTTAAAGTCCATCTAGCTGAAAATAGAAAGCCAACGACAATGAATGGAAAATCTGAGACTTTCCTTAATGGAGGATCAGATGAAGTTGGGCTTATATCTGGTGGTTGTCATTCCAAAACCCTGAGTGGTTACGAAGCAGCTGACGAACGGAACAGCTGGGATAATTTCAAGCATCTAATTGCCGATGAAGAATTCTTCTTTGATGCTTCGATTAAGAAGATGGCCTCTAGTGAATCTTATGAGCAAGTCACCTTGATGGTCTGTGTGGAGGACACTGGAATTGGAATTCCTTTCTCTGCCCAGGATAGGATTTTCATGCCTTTTGTGCAAGCAGATAGCTCAACCTCTCGAAACTATGGGGGCACTGGTATTGGCTTGAGTATTAGTAAGTGCCTGGTTGAACTGATGGGTGGTCAGATAGACTTCATAAGCAGGCCTCAAGTTGGGAGCACATTTTCGTTTACTGCAAACTTCGGAACGTTTAGGAAAAACTCGATAAGTGACATGAAAAAACTTAATGTGGAAGACCTGCCTTCTAATTTTAGAGGGCTTAAAGCCATAGTGGTTGATGGGAAACCTGTTAGAGCTGCTGTGACGAGTTACCATTTGAAGAGACTAGGCATACAAGCTAAAGTTGCAAATAGCATTAGCAAGGCTGTTTCTTTATGCGGAAAAAATGGTTCTTTGACCTCAGGGTAAGTTTTAATTTGCATTTTTGGTCTTAATTATGAAGGTATATGGTAGTATCAACATCTTAGTCGCCGTTGTAAAGTATGCTTACATTATTATTTTTAGCATTGAACCCTGCTAGCATTCCACTGGATTTTAATGGTTATCTATTATAGAATATAGATAGGCATTTATGGAATTTTCATGTCATACTAATGTTTCCTAATGTTTTTATGTGATATATGGCAGATTATTTCAGCCTGATATTGTTTTCATTGAGAAGGATTCATGGTTTTCTGGAGAGGATGGAATCTTCAGTGTATGGCAACAGAATGGGCATATGTTTAAGATGCCTCAAATGATCCTTCTCGCGACCAATATCAGTAATGCTGAATTCGATAAAGCTAAAGCCACAGGCTTCAGTGACACGGTGATCATGAAGCCTCTGAGAGCTAGCATGGTGGCAGCTTGCCTTCAGCAAGTTCTCGGGATGGGAAAGAAGAGGCAGCTAGGGAAAGACATGCCTAACGGTCCCAGTTTTCTAAGAAGCAGCCTTTGTGGAAAGAAAATCTTAGTGGTTGATGACAATGTGGTTAACCGGAGGGTTGCCGCAGGTGCGCTAAAGAAGTTTGGAGCCGACGTTAAGTGTGTGGATAGTGGCAAAGCTGCTCTTGAAATGCTTCAACTGCCTCACAATTTTGATGCTTGCTTCATGGATATTCAAATGCCAGAAATGGACGGGTATGTCTATACTAAAAACATTGTCCTATGAACTTGTGGGATTTGATATGCCATCTAAATATCTACTACAATATTCACAGGTTTGAAGCAACGAGGCGAATTCGGGCAATGGAGAAAAATGCAAATGAGCATATGAATGGTGAATCAGGTGATGGAAATGGCAGGAAGAGCGAGTTCCATATACCGATATTGGCCATGACAGCCGATGTAATCCATGCTACATACGAAGAGTGCTTGAAATGTGGAATGGACGGTTATGTCTCAAAGCCCTTTGAGGAAGAGAATCTCTATCAAGCAGTTGCAAAGTTTTTCAAGTCCAAGCCTATTTCGGACTCGTGACATTAAAATTTGGAAGGCAATTATTTTAAGTGGAGTGTGGATTCACACTACTGGCATTTTCCACTACTTTTGCTGGTAACTAATGCATTTCATATGCAGAGAGCAACAACAGTTGGTTTTCCAAGATCATTGATCTGAGGATGATTCTTGATGATACAGAAGTCTATGCATGCATGCAGTGATGATCTCTCTCTCTCTCTAACCAGCTGAGTTTGACATTATTTGAATCTCTAGGAGTATATGTATACCACCAACATAACAATCCATCCCCAACTTGTGTACAGATTCTCAGAAGGAAGGGATGATGATGAGGGAAAATTTATGTAAATTCCAATATTTTTCTTATTCTAAATCTCCGTACTTACCTATCAGAAGGGTCTCTTGCTAGTTCTTTCTCTTATTTATTTATTATTTTAAAATTATCATCTTCGTCAAGATTTGGTTCTATGTTCAGAAAGAAAGGTTGGTGCAGTGCTTAATTTGTTGACCTCTCTGGCAGAACAGTCGATCCATTATGAAAATTTTGCCACATTTAATTCCATCTAATGATGCCTTGAGAACTCAAACTGAGGTTCAATTGGCTTTGAACTGAGGCTGACAAATTGGAACTGATGTATTCAACTAATTGGCAAATTAGTAATCTAATTATGAAACAGATTAAATTAAGGTGATATTTGATATAATTTCCTTTCGCATGCTGTCAAAGGTGAGTGTTGAGTGGAAAATTGGTTGTCAGAGTCACTTGAAAGTAAATAAATTTAATTTCATTTAACTGGTTATGTTTAAATTGCATATTAAACAAGTAATGAAACTGTGAGAGACAGACAAGTTGCATGATTGTCACATAAAAAATTGCATATTATGAGAGGAGCATCCAAATAGTACCTAAACCGCAGGCTCAAGAGACAGTATTGCATCATACATGTCACAATAATTGCACAATATATATATATAGGCAGAAAACCAAAATGGAAAAATCCACTTCTGAGACAAGATTGACGATGCACACATGGGCAACGGCACTTGTAGTATCACTTATCCAGCCAAATACCTCTCAGAAAAGCCTTTTATTATTCCATAACACTAACCCCTATCTATATCTCTCTAAAGATACTTGTGGTTGGTGGCATACATCAAATCAACACACTACAACCGCATGTAACACAACTTTTTAACAAGGGAGAAAAGCACAAGTTACACACACGTGTCCTCACAGAGGCATAGTAGAGTCACGTGGCTATCAGAGCAGCAACCAGAAGTGGCACGTGTTAAGACGTGGTAGCAATCACAATGACTAGGCAGTGGCCACTCACTCTATCTATATACAGAGATACAACAAAGTAACGGAGAAGCATAACATTTGAAAATGGCACACTATCAGAACCAGTACGGGGGCGTTACAGTAAGCAAGGATCCAATTCAGAAGGAAATGGACTTGGCCGGAGACGCCACACAAGTCATATCAGATGAATATGATGGCGCTGACACCGCCGGTGTATCTCATTCAAATGTAGTGGATGTGGGTACTGAGCAGCAGCAGCAGCAGCAGAAGAAGAAGAAAGGGATAATAGAGAAGATAAAGGACAAGCTTCCTGGCACACACCACCACAACAACTAGTTTCATCCTTTTACTCTCATCAACATCATCCATCCTTATATTAAATATGTAGTAACATTAATGTTAGCTAGTAAGCATGTTGCTGTATGACTGTAATGTAAAACAACAAAAATGCTGTGGGTACCCTTAAATTGCATACATCCTACGTATATCTTTCCATTATAATTATACGTATAACGTACTGTTTCTAAAATTATAAATAACACGCCCAAATTTTAAACTCGTTCCCGTCATCATCGTTCTCTCCTACCTCTTATTCCCGTTTTGTTATCTTTATCCTCATCATTTTCTCATTATCCTCAGTGGAGAGTGGAGAGTGGAGAGTGGACAGGGGTTGGGGTACCTGATTAAAAGATACTCATTAATTCATAGAATTAGTTAAATATTTCAAATTATATAAAGAAAATTATATAAAGATATGAAATTAAAAATGTTATTTCTTCACCTCAAAATATATAAAAGAAAAAATAAATAAACCTTTAAAAATTGTTAAATTTTTATTATTTATTTAATTAATTTGAACTATGATATGGAAGTAATAGAATAATAATAATATCGTTAAAAAAAATAGTTTAGCAAATACTCACGAATATCACGAAATATATTATTATGTATTGGTTGTTGTGGGGGAATGCATGCGAATTAAATCAAAGGGCTTTGTGGATTGGAGAAGGCAAATGGGAAGACCTTTGTAGACAGACACTCGGGTATTAGTGCATATAAAAGGAGGAATTTCAACAATCAAATACAAATTGTGCTTCTGACACTAGTGGATGCTTGCACACTGGTGATTGTGTTTCCACGAGCACCCATGATCTAGAATGGGTAACTAAAATTTAATAATATATAGCGTGTTATATTGCCATTTTTATTCACTTATTTTCTCATTATTGTAGGATAAGATTTGGGGTAAAAGGACCAAAACTGAACTGGTCTTTCCGTCTGGAAAAAACAAACAGTGAATGTGATAGAGCTACTACAAAAGCTATGCGAACAGATGTATGTATTTCTTTTAAATTTTAAAACTTTAGAATTAACTCACTATATATCAATTTTATTACATCCTTGTTCTCTTTGTTCAGGAAAGATGTGGAAGCTGAGGAATGATCACAATCTAGCTACAAACGTGGAAAATTAAAGGTAAATGAGCGGTTGCAACAGGAGACAGAGGATCAAATTGTGAATCAACCATGGTTTCAGAAGGAGATGCAAAAACATAGGCAACTGATTCTGCTATGGACACGGTTTTCCGTGAAGATCAGCTTGAGCAGCGAAGGCTGTTTCGAGAATTTCAGCTTGAGAATTTAAGGCGATTTCAACAATTTAAGCGTGATGACAAAGCAACTGTCAATAATGACTGTAAATCTTATTTACTGTCCCGCATCTGCAGACAACCAATCAATAAGTGGCGAGAATGAAGAAAACGATGAGGAGGATATGGAGTGACATTGATTTTCTAGTGTATTATCTTACATTTCTTGTCATTAGATGTGTGGTTTTTCTATCATAATTTGCTGCGGACTTGGAGATTCAATGACAATATGATGGGATTGCCCACTTAAGTTAATTTTAGATCTCAGGAGTAACTATAAAGTTCTTACTGCTCATAAAAAATGAGTGAATTAGTTGGATGATTTTATCTTGATTTCACTGGACAGGAGAAATTTCTATTAAAACACATGCAGTATGAGCTAGATGTTTTTAATCATTTTGAATTGAGTAGTTTGACTCTTCATGTTTCAATTGCTATATATATTTCCACTCTGTTTTGCATCTTCATTTTATTCTTTATTACTAACCGAATAAGCTTAAGGTATTTAAGTCGATTCATCTTTTATTACAAGACAAACAAATTGACCTATAAGATAAATGAGTAACATAAAAGAAAAATGGCAAAATTATTTGCAGCCTATGATCATGGGCAGAAAGTGCAATAATTGCAACGTAGAGGGACCAATGCCATCACGAATAACTAACCTCATACAGAAGCCAAAATTAGTCGATTCTTCAATGTGTTCTGTAGATGTCAGTCATCAACGTGGTTCATTTAAATTTGACTACAAAAAATATAAACAATAATTTCTTAATGGAACACTACGGAGTAAAATGGAGAGAAACCACAGCTTGCAATTAATTGTAAAGCATGAAAGAGTTGCGACATTTTAAACGCGAAAGGAACTCTCTACAAATAGAATCCTTGTTCCCATTTAGTGACCCGTAATTGGAGAAACCTTCAAGTACGAATGGGGATACGATAGAAACACATTAAATCCTGCAGACTGCCGCACACAGTTTCTATCCCTCAGTTCCAAAACATACAGTAAGAGCCAGTTCACAGATTAACCACATAATGGAGCAAAATGACCACACAAACGGTGCATTTAGAACAAAAAACCCCATGCCCCCGAACCTTAGCTTCAAGGGGATTTAGCGTAGTCACTCGAACCATTTGCATAGCTGCTTTCCTCCGGAGACAAACGTGAATTTTGAGTTTTAGTAATCAGGACCATATTCAGGAGGTGTACTCAAATGCCTGGGGAGGTTGAGGTTCATCGTCCACGGCCATCACTGATGCGGAACTCTGCAATCCTGCTGCTGATCCACCAGCAGCAGCTGATGTGGTAGACGAGGGTGTGTCAGTGAGAGAGAGCACCTCAGGCTCAGTAGGACGCTCGTCTTTAAGAAGCACAAATCCTGAAGGTGCTAACTTGACTGGAGTGTATCTACTGTCCTGCAAAAATTTGATAAACTTCTCCTGAGCAGGAACCACCCTCGCTGGATTTGTAAGAATCTCAAAAGTAGGCTCAGGCTCTGATTTCTTCTCCGTTGGGCTATCAACCTTCAAAAAAAAATTGTAAGAGAAGTTTATTATCTTTACAAGTAGAAATTAGATATTTTATCTGAAGCATACAGGTAATAATGCATGAATCTGACACGATAGTGTAATCACCAACACTTTAATATACTATTAATTTTGCATCAAAAATGAAAATGTCAGGAATTCAGTTCAGGAAACATTTTGTTTTCCTTGTGCCCTCAACATTGATTACAAAAAAGTGCCACCTTTATTTTTCCTGTCTTCTGTTTCCAGAATTTTGTAATTGTTTTCACTCTTCTCTTTACAAATTATTGAAAATAGGAAATCATTTGGCAGGTAAAACACCCTTCAGAAGTTGAAGAGAGGGACAGGAGCGGAAGTATTCATCCCTCCGGATGAAAATAACAAGGAGGCAAGCAACAAGTATTGTTTCCATCCAATGCAAATAACACATTGCATGATAGCGAGAAACAAAAAGAAATTTTTCAACCACCCATAAACCTCAAGTTTCTATTCCTCTAAAAGTTCTAAAGAGCACATTCATTCATAAATAAAAACACAGAATACACATTTACCTGCATGGTGTCCCCATCCTTCTCACTTGAAGACTTCCCTTTTCCAGTGCCTGGAACAACTGATGCAGAGTCAGATGCAGAAGCAACTTCAGCATTAGCCTTCTGTTCTTCAGCTTTCTTAGCCCTAGCTTTGGCCTTGGCTGATGTTGACAGAACAGCAGTGGGAAGTTTCACAGCAGATGTAGTGGTTGGAACAGTGGTAGGCTTTGGGTACTCAAAAAGTGAAGGTTTTGCGTGTGATAAGAACTCAAACTTGGGAGACTTCAGATCATAGTTCAGACCAATAAAAGCAGTGGGTGAAAAAGACAAGCTTATGAAATAGATAAGCGGGTACCAATACCAAAATTGGCTGAAAACTGCAAGACCAACCACTGCAGTAATTTTATCATGTTTTGTCTTGGAAAGTAATCTTATGGTCACATTTCTTCCACCAGCATCAAGGATCCCAGAGGCCAAAATTGCACCCATCTTGCTCATGGTATCCTCGTGCTTGTCCAGAATGATTTTCTCCAATTGTCGCCTAGAATACAAGGAATGTCAGAAAAGAAGAAATATATTGCCTCTATCTAAAAGTTGAATGCCTTACCTAAATGTTCCAACACGGGAATCACTAGCTTCACTGATCTGAACCATGACCATAGCCATTGCTATGAGGGCACCTTGACGAACAAAATCAACAACATCCGATGTCAAAGGCTCCAGCAAAGATATAGCCTCACTGAGACCTGTACCCGCACAAGAAATGCCCACGGCAAGAGCTGCCCCATATCGTACATGAGGATTGTAAGACTCTGATAGGAGGGAAACAATTCGAGGAGTCTGCAATTGTAGAAATGTAGCACAGCATCTCAACAAAATTTCTGAAGAAAGCACATACAACCACAAATCTAAATTCAGAACAACGGAAAACAAAGAGAAAGGACATTACTAACCTGCTCTGGATCAGAGTACAGCACAAACCCTAATGCTAGAACCGCGGTCCTTCTGACATCATCACTCACATCAGACACGGCAAAGTGCAGCAACTGCCGAATGGCCTTATTGTTTGCCGTTCCCCTATAAGCCAAGGCCAATGCATACATGCCACCATAACGCAATATCGGATCCTGATCCCGAGTCATCTGCTCAATCAATGTGTCTGCTTCTTCCTCTCTTCCATACACTGTAAGGGCTATGCCCAGTGCTAAGCCCCTGAAACATTAAACAACCATATAAATATCAAAGCAAGGGAAGCCATGGTTTAACACCTTGTCAGGTGAAACGCCTTACCTAATAATCTTTTCATGCTGTGTCTCGTGTGCATAAGTGAGCATTTCATTTGCCTTATCACTGCCTGTTCCAACCATGAGTAAGCCCATACTGATACCAGCAGCTTCGCCAGCTACAGCACTATCAGTGTAGAGGACATTCTTTATTTCTTCATAAATATCCTCATCAGCAGTTCCCAGGGATGCCAATCCAAGACCAAGACATGCACCATGTTGAATAACCTGCCCCATAAAACTTCCAGTAAGTATAACAATAGGCTAAATTCTATTTCTACCCAAGAGCATGATTAGCAATGAGGACCTCAACAGTAGTGCTGCGAAGGCTATCACGAAGAAATTGTTTGATGCCCTCCCCATGGTTAGCATGAATAAGACCAAGTGCATAGAGAGCACCACCTTCAGAGTATGGACTGCCACCGCCACCAGTCCCACCTTGAGGCAAGTAAGGTGCCATCAGTGACCTTCCTTGCTGCAAATGGCCTCTGTGGATAACACCGAGACCAGCTGTTGCACTAAATTTCGCCCAATTAGTAGCTCTGCTCAACCAATCCTAAAGATATTCCAGGGACAAAATTCTTCAGAATGGAAAGCAAACAAACTTCAAGGGAAATCAAGGGGAGAAAAGAAAGAAAAGGACAACTAAACTATAATAACTGACCAAATTTTCCCTCAGGAAAGTATCCACGGTTGTCCCAGCATGCATGATTGCATTGGCGTATATTGTAGCACTGTGGCAGACACTATTCCTCATCTCCACAGACTGCTTTATTGTCTTCAGAATAAGGAGGTCAGACCTAAATGCAAATTGTAGCCAAGCAGTATCAATAAGCAATAAGATTAGAAACAAAGGAAAGGATGATGTAACCAAAGGAAAATGCCTCACTTGTTATGACTGTAGAGGAACTGCAGAGTCAGCTGTATTGAAGTTTCCCCGGACAAAATTCCCTTTATTTTGTTTAGCCTCTCAGCATAAATGATTTCACTTGGATCCTCAGGCACGTTGGCAACAGGAGTCAAATCACCATCTGCCATTTGAACATCATCTGGTCCGCTCACACTAGCATTCTGAGTAGAACCTAAGTCACTGGGTTTTGGCTGTTCAGACGCTGAAGGCTGAGACTTTGGTAAAGCAAGGCGGTCTCTAACATTTAGAAGAAAAGCTTGGTGCTCATTCTCCACCAAATCAAAGGCTATTTGAAATGCCAACAGAGCGTCATCCTTGTTTTCAGCGCGTAAAAGCTTTTCCAGTATGCTTGCAACGCCCTCTGGCTCATCCAAGAACATAAGACACTGACAAATGCTCAGATAATCTGGTGAAGGAAGCTTTTGAAATACTTTAACAAGGAGACGCAGAACCTGGAAAAAAAGAACAAGGATCAATGAACAAGTCATGCTACATGCCAACAAGTTATCAAATAACATATTTAACTCATTGGTTTAATTTTTCCAGTTCTAAATTCATGTAATATTTACAGATCTTCCACTATCTTGACAGCATAAATCTGTCCAGCAGGCCAAAAAGCCATCTCACTTGAATACCATAGTGGAGAAATATTTTAGATATCATTTAGGTATCAAAGACCAAAGATATATTCAAAGATGGTTTCAATAAGCAAACCACGATATAATACAACCCTGTAACCAAATTTCAAGGGTTTAAAGAAAAATTTACCAGATGCATGTTATATATAGCAGTATAGGACTTAAATACAACTAGAAAATATTCATTTCACTAACCTCCTGTCTGTATTCCCTAAGATTCACAAAGGAATGAGAAACATAAATGCAATATGATAGAGTTCCTTGAACATTGTCACTCCTTGTAATTGCTTCCTCTAGTTTATCCAATCTCCTGCATTCAATGGCAGTTCCCATAGCTTGCTGGTATTTACCATCCACGATACACCTAAATGAAGGGATAACGACAAAAAGTGTGAGATCTCCAAGATTTAAAGATAAAAGTAATGCCAAAATCAAAAGAATAATTACATACTTATCCAACATTCTCTCCACGATCGCTTCCAACCTAGGGTCCACCTTAACAGATTCACCACTTGACTCTGCTGCCTTAGATTTAAGACTAGCATATTCATCTATGGCTTTAGCTGAAGATAAAAGAAAATGTCCATTAGAACTTATCATGATTTGAATGTAGCACAAAATTATCTAATATTAATCATTCTGTTTCAACTTATTAAAATGAGAAATCAAACCACTAACAAGTAAGAGTGATTGAACCCATATAATCAAACCCTCCTTCAACAGATCAAGGGAAGCCCCTAATAAGGTCTACTACCAAATCTTTAACAGAAAAACAAACGATATAATAATTCTCACCAAGAAGTGTATGCACATAGTCAGAATCCTCTGAAACATTGAACAGAGGACCAGCTCCAAGAGCATAAGATAATGAGTCATTAAGTTCACCCAAGTAATAAAAGACCTGAAGACCAAGGAGGAAAAATAAAATTAGATCAGAAAAGAGATACCATGAAACCAATTTCAGTATCTAAGAATATAAATTTAGTTAAGTGAGAAAACATATATCCTCTGATGACTGCTGCAGAAGGTGAGCAAAATCAAATGAGAGGAAAGCCAATATTTATCTTTTATATCTCAATTATTATGAAAAGGTGAACCATGACTATTGACGACCAAGCTACTTGAAGGATGATGTTTTCAATAAGCAAATATGACATACATAACCTTCTCAACAGAAGATGGTTCACGAATTAGCAGGGCAATAATACCTTTGATACGAGAAGTGCGGCGAGTTGCCTTTGGTGTTGATCAAACTCCTCATCTTCATACAAACTCTCTCTGTTCAACAAGAATATAAAAATACAGATTTGAATATTCAAGATTCCCTTATCTTAACCATGCGCACCAAAGATTCAATTAAACCAAAAAACAACAGAAGGGAGAACAATTATATCATCAAGCAAAATAAGGACAGAAGGCTTCAACTAACAATAATATGATGCTACATCGAGAAACCCTACTTTCAAGACTAAATTAAATACAACTAAATGCACACGGAAACTGAGTTCCTTCCTACGTGGATGCAATGGACCCCTATTAAGTAAAATTTGACAGCTAAAACGTAATTAAAATTTACAAACCCTGCCACATCACTATCATTAGACATTTTTATTTCACTATTAGCTAACTTATTGAGAGAAACTCAAGGGGTGTTGCAATTGAAACGAAATCTTATAGAGGTACGAATGACTACGCAAACCCCCATACAGAAAAAGGAGCCGCAAAACCCCAAATCAAAGGGATACAAGTTCAGACGCAGGAAAAGAAGAGATCGAGAGAATGCGTACATGAGGGGAACGCTGGTTGAGATCTCAGGCCAGAAGCTGTCAACCAAGTTGTTGAGGTTGGAGAGAGCGTGAAGCTTGAGCGAGAGATGTGGCTCGTTCAGCATCGCCAGCATCCCACCGGCGGAACTTACCAGCGTCGTTGCCATGATTGAGCTCCCTGATGAATAATTCGAGAAGCTAGGGTTAGGGTTTTGGTTTGGGGGTGTTGGTGGGGGGAAAGGCGATCTCAGAGAAGAGAAGGAAGAAACGGGGAATAGCCTTTGTATAGTAATAGTAGCATCTTCAATTCTTTCTCAACACGAAATGTAATTGGCAAAGGGCCCTTTTTCTTTTTCTTTTTCTTTTTTTTTAATTCAAATTTTTAATTCAAATTTAATTGGCAGAGTGGAAATTAATTTCAGTTTTTTTTAAAAAAAAAAACATGAAACTTAATCTGAATCCATTTCGTTTAAAATATTTTAGTAAATTATACTTTCATCTCTTAAGATATGCCATTAATGTTATAACACTACGCTCTTTTTCTGTTTTCATAGTATAAGTATATAAGCATACATTTATCTTCTTTAAAATATGAAAATACATTACTTTCATCAGTTTTATGTTTTTTTATAAGTATTTATTATTATTTAATATTTCTTATCTTATTTTTTTATAAAAACAAATTAATTTCTATGCAACAACTTCGAAAGTCCCTAATATGTCAATTTTATATTGAATTTTTTTTCCGTCCAAAAGAATATTATTATTATTAAAATTACAAAATAAAAGTAATTTTGAAATAGCAAAATGAGTTTGAATGTACGCTATCAATGCAATATGAATGATGTAACACTCCTACTAGCTGCATACGCTATACTAGTAAATAAGCTCACAAGGTTATTAACTACTTTAGTTAGGATATTTCTAGCCTCATATTTATCTTTGAAAATACTCTTTACATAAAAATATGGACCGATTTGAAACTTTTTTCTTTCTTTATTAAAACATAAAATATAAGTCATGTGTGATCAAGAAGTCATACATATATACGCAAGCGAAAATGTAACATCCCACTTTTTCCCTTAGCAAAGATTTCATAAATTAAATAGAGAAACAAGCCATCACATAAGCCTTTGGGGTTAAAAGTGTCTGTAGAAATAATTCTACTCGTTTTCTTAAAATTTTGCAGACACTAAAACGGATCTTTTTTGTCCTCCAGGTGCAACAGCTGGTCTAAGGTATCTGTAAAATATATGGTTACGGAGAAAAATTCTCAAATACCTTATATTAACTCAATTCTTACACAAGAAAAATTAATAAATCACAAGGACGTGATCAGAATATTTTTCAGAGGACCGTATGTGAAGTACCGGGACAGGTAACGACCAAACACGATCAAAATTGATCAGCATTGGTCTTAGAAATTTTAAGAATCATGGCCGACCAAAAGGGGAGTATTACACGGCCAAGGTTGAGCCCAAGTGGCCAAATTCAAGAAACTTCACGTATGACTAAGTATGGTGAGTCATAAGAGCCAAAAATGACCTTTTTGCCCTTGGCTTCTTAAAGAAGCTTTTCCTTGACTTCTTGAAGAAGCTAATCAGCCTTGTGCCTATAAATAGAGCTCATGAGATCTTCAAATTCAAGAAGACACTTCCTTGGTGAAACTCTTCCGGTTTTTACGCTCTGCTGTTATTCTGCCAAAATACAAATACACTAGTCTCTGTATTAACCATAGCCTTAACTCTCCATAACTCATCTCTAGAAATCACCTTCCATTTCTCTAATCAAGAACCTTCATCCATCATCTTGAAGAATCACTACAATAGCCAGGAACAATGGTTGCAAGACTTTCGAAGTTTCTGTGGCCCTGTGATGGATTTGGTCTCAAAATGGGTAATCGACTTATCCACTGTCTATGTGGTTTATGTTAGATGATATATGCTGTTAGGATGCCTTTTATGTGACTTTGATTTATATATGTGTTGTTGGAAATTGTCTGGATTTGCTAGTGCTATCTGTGATTCTGTCAGAAGTTAGGAAAATCTAAGCTGAAATTAGGGCGATGGCACGTTTTTGAAAGGAACTATATGCTAGGATTTTTATCTTGCAAAACTAATGTTATTTTTGGATTATACACGAAAAATTTAGTGGGGATGTCAAGTTTTATAATTTTTGGAGTCACCGATGAATTTCTTAGCAAACAGGCAGAAAACGGGATTTTTATGAAAAAGGGCAAAACGGAAATTTCACGTCTTGGGACTGAAAAACTGGGTTTATTTTCAGAAAAATATGGGTTTAGAACTATCAAAAATCTTAAGGGCAAGTCTTGAGTCCATTGGGTTTTTGAGAACAAAAATTCCAAAGAAAACAGGGCGTTTACGGGGGCGAAATGGTAATTTTGGGAAAGGGGCAAAACTGGAATTTCGTGCAGTGGGGTTCAAAATCTGAGTTTTTAGACATGAAAAATGATCTTAGGGCTACCAAAAACCTTGAGGTAAGGTCTTGGACCTCCCTGGTTGATGGTCGCTAATTTCTGACAGAAATCAGACGTCTGTTGTACTAGTTGCTAGGTCTACGTTTGTTATGTTCAAGGCATGAGATTATGTTCCTTATATGTGAAGTTAGTGATAGTATATAATTGATGGTATGAATGATGTGAATATGTGTTATACGTGCCAGATGCGCTATGTACTTCATGAATTGGTTGTTAGGAAAGTATGGATTTAGGATGGAAATGAGTTTAGGAACATGAAAGTATGTTTACTGTGGTTAAAAATGGACGATGAATAATTGAAGAAATATTTTGAAGATTGATTTTGAGGAAACTTGTGGAACATGAAAAATTGCAAGAATTAGGGGCTAAAATTCATCAGGTAGCGCTGAGCGGCCTGACTGAAATTCAGAATTCCCTTTTCGAAAATTATCATTTCCTGCACACGAAAACTTTTCTTAAACATAGCTTTCATACTACTTGCAATTATCCATGGATCTACTAATTTCACTAAGTATGCTAATTGTTATGAACTGAGGATTTATGTTTAAGATATATGAACTGTTGATTAGATATATGAACTATTGACTGGATATATGGACTGTTGACTGGAATGGATTGTATTGATGTATGTCTTATGTGATTATGTGTCATGAAATGGATTAATGAAAGGAAAGGAAAGGAAAGGAAAAAGGAAATAAAGGATAATAATGTTAAAGGAAATCAATCTTTTCCTAGCTGTGCGGGGAGCACACAGGAAAGGCAAACTGGACCCTAAGATTACCTCATCCCTAGCACAAGGACGGCGGTAGATCTCCTTGTCATCCCTAGTACAAGGATGGATACTCTTATCGTAAGCGATGAGATTTCGTGGAAAGAAGAACCACTCAGGTTAAGCGCTGCCTGGTCCTCACGATACTGAGACAAAACGTAGCTTGTGTCAGATATGGCCACCGCCACGAGGGGGTTGAGCTTAAGTATGTACTCTAAGTGATATACAACTGTACATAAGTGGAGGTGCGAGGAAGTTTATAATTAAAATGGGCACGGTTATAAGTGGACGCGCACTGAAGCTTATTATGTGAATTATGTGATCATATATGAATTAGAAAGTAAGGTAGAAGACAAATGACTTAGTTAATGAAGAATAGGTTTCCTAGTCGCGTAGTAAATTAGGTAAAGCTGCTCAGGCTTAGTGTGGATCTTAAAAACTAGTAGGGATATAGTATAACTGTGACACCTAGAGACCCCCTGAGCGGCGGAATCATAATTGAGAGCAAAACGATTAGCAATAACTAAGGTTTCCCACTGAGAATGCAATGTTCTCATCCCCCACTCCTTTATGGTTTTAGGTGAGCACGACAAAGATGAAGAGGACGGCAGTGCAGTGTAAGCAGTACAAGGACAAACAAGATTGAAGAAGATGGACAAAGGAATAGGGAAATCAGAGCTACGCTAGAGATATCGCATTAGTCCTTAGTTAGTAGGCTATATGTTTTGTACTAGTACTACTATGTTAATTGTACGTAACATTTACGATATACATGTGTAACTACTTGGGAATATATGATATGGACCACCTGTTGCTATGAATGTTGAATATGAATGATGAATATTAATTTAGTTATGCTATGGTACTACCCGCCATATATGTTCTGATTTTGAACGAGGCTCATATTTTACACTATAATACGTATAAAGAAAAGTTGAAATCGGTCCATATTTTTGGGTAATTATACTTTTGAACTTATAAATGGGACTAAGTACGATCCTAACCAAGTAGATAACAACTTGGTAAGCCAGTTTGCGACTTAAACGTAGACTAGCTAGCTAGGGTGTTACAGAAAGAGTATAAGAAACTTAAGCGCTTAAAGGCACAATCGACACATGTTCACAACAAATTCATAGAGAGCATCATATTCATCCATATAGGTCTAGAAATAATTACACGTTGATTGTACTAATACAAATACATCCAGTTCACATAAGAGCTAAGGGCATGTATAATCCCTTTAGCTAATACAAAATACAAAGTACGTCTTGATGAGTAGGTAAACGTTGTTGCTCTGCTACTTTTCTTGGAACTTCTTGATGTTAAGGTCTTTACTTGTCTGGGATGCTTATTCCGCTCCGGCGTATTTGTCGTGCTCGCCTGGAACCATAAATGAGTGGGGATGAGAACGTCGCGTCCTCAGTGGGAATCTTAGGGCATAACTATTCATTTTCACTTCATTTATGATCCAGGCTACTCAAGAGATCTCTAGGTGTCAAAGTATACTAAAATCCCTACTTATTATTACTGTTCATGTTATTCCTAAACAGTTTTATCTAAATTACTAAGTGACTGGGGTGCTTCTAATCTTTGCCCTAGTTATTAGGGAAATATACTTGCGCCATTATTTATGAACATCGTATTACATAGGCGTATTTTTAACATAGCTTATAAGGGCGGCTTATCGCCTTATACATAGTACGTACATAGATCACAAACATGAGAGAATAGGAGTTTCTCTTACACGCATTGGGCAGCGTCGTTCTTGTTACATTATGTCCTTCCTCCTTTGTATACCGTGGAACCGTCGTACCCATTCGGTTGCAACCTTCTTCTGTTTTTGTATTAATGACGACTAGACAACACTATTACCTGAGTGGTAACGAACCACTGATGCATTTGGCATACTTCATCGACCATCAATAAGGAATAACCATCCTATGTGTAGGATGGCGAGGGGTCTGCCCTTATCGATGCGACCAGAAGTGGACTCGTACTTTCTTAACATTCTTTGGGACTTCTTGTGACACCACGTCCTTGTATACTAATTTTTTTTTTCATTTTAACTTTAATATGAGATCAGGTCTAAGCCTGCGTTCAGATCATTAACCAATCCATCTTGTCGGATTGGCGAGGGGCTTGTCCGTGGACGTGCCAAGAGAGAGAATTTCCCTATTCATATAACTAAGTATATTTCTTAAGGTATCCAGGCCCATTGTGGCCGGAACTTTCTTAAGACTCATTTGTTCCCTATGTTCAGTTATGATTTTCTCTAAGGTACATGACTGCCCTCTAATTATCTAAGGTTGTCCTAACACTTTAATGACAACGCATTTCCTCATGATGCATAATAATAAAATATAGCATACAGAGCATAACAACTACCATAACCTGAAAGCTACGGTGTACAAGTGTTTTTCCCGATTTCCGTAAAAATTTTAGTTATCAAAAACCTAAAGGGCCCAAGACTTCACCCGAAGGTTTTTGATAGTTTTAAGCTCATTTTTCACACCTGGAAACCCCGATTTTGAAATTACAGTTTTGCCCTTTTTGCCCAAAACGTCGTTTTTTACTTGTAAAGCCCAATTTTTTTCGAAATTTTTGTTATCAAAAACCCGAATGGCTCAAGACTTGACCCCAAGGTTTTTAATTACTCAAACCCAGATTTTTAGTCCCTTTTTTTTAAATTTCCGTTTTGCCTTTGTTCGCCCGAAAACGTCGTTTGTTTGAGAAATTCGTCGAGGGCTAAAAAAATCATAAAACTTAACACCCCCACTAGATTTTTCATGTAGATTCCAAAAATGATGTTAGTTTTTCATGATAAAAATCTCAGCCCATAGGTCCTACTCAAACTTACTCTTTTTCTATTTCAAACCTAGGTATACCTAAATCCTGACAGAGTCACAGATAAACACCAACATTTTTTCAGGCAAACAACATATACATAAAAATATTCATACATAAAACATCATAAATATGCCACTTAGACAGTGGGGTTTCGGATTACCCACTTGTAGAAAGGTTCTGCAAGGAGGAGTGATGCTTCAAGCGGAAGTTCCTAGAAGCCTCAGTGTCTCCAAAGCTTTCGGTCACTTTTTCTTGAGAGGAAAATTGACAGAACTCGAGATGAGGACTCAGTTTTGAGAAAGGAAATGCAAGAGAAAGTGATCAGGAAATTATGGGAAAGTCGTAGTGAGGCTTGGTTTATCCATTACGTAAAAGTAACGAACGAGTAGGTGATATGGACGTGTTCAAGAAAGAGCTCTTGGCCGAATTTTTTGAGCAAGATGGGTGGCCTTTTATGGGCTCATGGCCGTGTGTTTTGGGCCTAAATTTTGGCCAAAATTTAAAGGAAAAATAAATAAAATTAATGGTGACTCGTGGCATGAGTCATCATGCTTTATGTAAGAAGATTAACATTGACTTGTTGACTTGCTAAGTGTGTGTGTCCGTGTAAGTGTTTGTGTGTTATGCTTTGTGTGTGTTAATTCTTTATGTGTATTTTCGATCGTGTTTGGTTGTTAACTTTTCGTGTACGGGCATCTTAAAAATTTTCTGAACATACAATCTTTATCTAGTAATTTTTCTAATAATGAATTTAAGTTAATTCAAGGTATTTGTAAATTTACTTTCGGAGAAGTGTGTTTTACGAATACTTTCGATACATGATCAAATTTCGGTGACGAAAGATAATTGATCCGGATCTCTTGAAATTTCGCGAGACCGCAAAACTATTACCTTGATTGGCATTTTTGGGAAATGAAATTGGTAATTTAACTTCTAGTCCAATTAAACGGCTCGTATATTTATTTATTACGCGAAATTTTTACTAAAAAAAAGGGATGTTACAAATGAGGGGTTTGGGTTATTAGATATCTTACTCGGCATTACAATACGACTATTTATAAGAAGAGAAATTAGGTGTAACTAATTTCCTAATAAATCTAGATAAAACCTTATCCTTTTGATATTAACTTACTTGATTATTAAATCACCAAATTAATGTATATAGAGAGAGATTAATTTTGAAATATTAAATTATTAGTTATCAAATTATACATGCTATCGTCACGTAGTTTTTCAATTTCAAATATGAGTGTGACCATAAAATATTTCTATAATATAGTTTGATAATCCATACTAATTAAATGTCTGAATTATTTTATCACTTTGTTTTTTGAAAAAAAAATTGTTAAAGCTAATTTCATTAAACTTATTCTATTTATTTTTACTAAATGTATTTTAATTTATATTTTAACATTTTCTCACGTCTAAAATAAACATCATTCAACAAAAATTTTAAAAAGTTTCTAACTAAAATTTGAAATTCTTTTAAAATTCAAATTTTAGGATTTCCTACCAACTAAACAAATACAGTTTAATTTTTATATTTATACGAGCTCAATAGATTTTAAAATCCTTTTTTTAATTTAAAATTACTCAATTATACTTAAAAAAAATGCCACTTTATTTTATATGTTCAATTCAAGTATTTATAAATATAAATGTAAAAACACATATCAAAATAATTTTGTATAATACTATGAGACAGTACTAGTACATAATTTAATGAGTGTGTTAATAAATCTTGTAGACCGATAATTGATCAAAATTAAAATTATATACAAAAAAAATTATATACTACTATGTACTGATACATTTTATTGTCTATTATGTTTCATTTGTTTATATTTTATTAATAAAAATAGGTTTTATTATTCATAATTTTTGAAAAAATATTCTTACTACATAATACATTAGTATATTTATCATTCAATATAATAAATATAAATAAGTAAAATAATAAATATTAGTTATTTAAAAATCATAAATTTATTGTATATCTAAATGTGCAATTGGCTTACTATTCTCCGATATTGAATTTCTTTATTAATCATGTTTAAATGATGTTGTTTTTTCTGAATAAGATTAATTTGTTTTATAGATAAATTTTGTAGATTATGTAATTCTCTTTCTTTTGGTGGAGCTATGAATTCAAATTTTATTTCTTTTCCAAAGGGTGTTGATATAATTTCAGTATTAGATACATAAAAGGGGTATAATAAGGTTAGGAAAGGAGTTCTTAAAATCATTTCTTGATTCATATTTTTGACTAAGACAAATGCAGTGGTATAACGTATTTTATTTTTGCAAATTTATACATTAGATAGCTTATAATTTATTTTCAGTCTTGATCCATTGGTACGTGATAATGCCCGAGCTATTTTTTCATAATACTTAGTTGGTATTAAGCCTTCTTGAACACAGTTAATGTCGGCTCCAGAGTCAATTAGAGCAATAACGTTAAACTTTTCATTTTGAACAATTAACGTTATGGTACAATGCCATTTATGTTGGGTAACTATAGTAAGCATATTGATAAAATTTTCTTTTTCCAAATTGTTGAAAATCTGGGTTTGTCTTAATATTTCTTCTCCTAACTCGTTAGCATTCTTTTGAGAACGAATTATTTCGTTTCCTTTTATCTGTAATATTTTAAAGTTTAAGGTTAGAACTTCTTGTTTTAGTCCTTTAATTTCTTCTTTTAAGGATTTTATTTCATTCTGTAAGTCTTTTATAGTAACTTGATCGCTAGGTTGTTTAAATCGATTGTAAATATCTTTCATACTAATTGGAACCACTTGAACTTGTTGTTTTTCTTGTTCCTTTACTAAGTTTCCTAACTGTTGGATGAACTCATCTTTTAAGGGAAAGTTTTCCATTTTATCTATTATTGAGATTAATGTAGCAGTTTGGTTTCTATCTAAAACATTTACTTTCTTAACACAATCTATGTAGGTACACATACCTGAGCCTAAACAGTTATCATCTTCTTCCAAGTCGTTTTGAGAAGAAGAGGTGCTTTGATCTAGTTGATGGATTTCATAGTCTTCATCTTGGTCACTGTTACTAGTTATTGATTCGGAGTCCTCAGGTTCAGAGTTTATAAGAATATCGATAAGACCTTGTTTTAGCTCATCGTCTATTTTTAATTCATTTATCTTTTGTTCAGTTGTACACTTATTAACATAATGTCCTGGCTTACCACATTTCCAGTAGAAATTATCTTTTTTCTTGGATTTGTTGTATTTTGGAGGAGGCTTTCTTTTGTAAGTTCGGTTTTGATATTGCGAAGCTTGTGGTTGAGCAGGTTTGCTAAATTGTTTTTTATGATAAATTTTCTTCTTATAAGGTTGAGTTTTAAGATGCTTTTTTTTTAGTTTAGTACTAGGAGCTCTTAATGGCTCTACACCATACTATTGACAAAATGTTCCTAATTCTCGTCTATTAAGGGTTTGTTCTTTTCTCATTTTGTTTTGTAATTTAAAATCTGTACAAACTTGTATTCCTGTTTCTATTATAACATTATGAATTTGACCATAAGTTAAAACATTATAATCTAGGTTGCCTCCTTGATGGCTTTGAATATTTAATTTAACTTTTTTTGCAAATAGTTTTGGAAGTCCAGAAACAAATCTTTCTTTCCAAAACCCTGCAAACCCATCTTCTTTAAGGGTTACTTTTGATAAGAATATACCTTTGTACCACCCATAATCGGACATGGTAGGACAATATAGATTTGCTAATTGTCCTGCTGCACGTTCCTTAAATAGGTTTGGATCTCTAATAAAATTTTGGATAATTGTGTAGATTAAAGTGGCTACTGCATCTTGTTCACCACTTTCATTTTTAACGCTTTCTATTATATGTCTTTATCTTGAGTAGTTAATAGGTTATCCCACCATCCTTTTAATTGGCCTGTAAACCCTTGAATTAGGGCTAAGGCTGCATTCTTTTCAGTGAATCCTTTTGATCGGTATGCCGTGGAACACATGGACATTAAGTTCCATTCAGCGATATCTAATCCACTATAATAGGTTTGAAGTAATTGAGTTCTTTCCACAAATTGGATATCAGGATAGGAAGGTCTTGGATAGTAATTTCTATGTTTTGGGTAATCGTATCTTTTTTGAGATATCTTATTAAGTTGTAACTCGTCAGTATTGATCATATTGATAGTTTGAGGCATTTTTAGTTTTTCTAAGGTTTTCTTTATCTCTTCTAATTTTAATTCTGCATCGGTAGAAAACTTAACCGATTCTAACTCTTTCCGATATGGGCTTATTTTATATATGGCTTTTGAACTACACGGATTATCTTTTTCACATTCTAGTCTAGTCATTTGTTTGGACATTATTCCTAACGTGATGTTAGAGTAATGTAACTGTTGATGGATCTTTTTTATATCCTTTTTATCTACTGGTTGATCTTCCTGTACTACTGTTTTGAAGGGTACGACCTCTAATTCTAGGTTTGAGGTTTGGATCTTTATACCTCGGCCGGAGGATATTCAGACTCTACCGTTGAGTTATTAAGTGTTTTCCAGGTTGTTGACTATTTTTCTCTAAGGGATTAATTTCTCCTCAATAATGTTCATTAAACCAATCAAAGAAATACATATTTATTTCTTGTTTTTCTAAATATTGGTAAAATATCATCTTAATATTATCTCTCTCTTCTTTAGAGTAGTTTTGCAAAAACCATTATACTTTATCTGTATTATAAGGTGCTAAGAAATCTTGCTTTATTCATTCTTTATCGATTTGAAATGGGGTTTCCTTAGTTAGAGTATTTATCATTTGTGTTGTTGTAGGGGAATATTGAGGGGACTCTGAATTAGTATCTTGATATACTGGCTTTGTTACTAGAGGAGTTGGATGCTCAAAGCCTCTAATTTTGGAATTATCAACTGAAAATCTAACTGATTCTAATCCAGAGTGTATACTTTGTGGGGTACGAATTCTTACTGATGATGACTTATTTGTTCTTAGTCTTACTGTTTGATCCTTCTTCTACAATTTCTCTTATTTGAGTATTATAAAGTTTGGGTTCTTCTATAGCGTCTTCAAATATCCATTCTTCTAGGATATTTTTAGTAACTTCCGTATGCGTTAGCTTTTAAGGTGTTTGCACTAAAGATTTTGAAAGGTTAGCTTCTACAATTATGGTCTCATTCTTATTAGAAGATCTTAAAGCTCGATAATTGTAATCAATATTTGTGACCTTATAATAAATTCTAGGGTTAATTAAGTTTTTCATCCCTGTAATTTGGGAAAGTTTGGTTTTGGTCCCTCAGTGTAAATTTTAGTCCTTGTAAAATTTGAAAATTTGGTTTTAGTCCCTGGGGTGGGGTGAGGGTTGACTGGGCTGACGTGGCGCTGACGCGGCGCGCCACGTGGGATGCCATGTGGCCTAACCCAAAACCCAACCCAAACCCGACCCGACCCGAAATTAATTTAAAAATTAAAAAAAAAACCCTCCCCCACCCATCCTCCCCCACTCTCCTCGCCGACCCTCCTCCCTCCCTCCT
>QANU01004276.1:372669-458997 GCA_003254905.1 Nissolia schottii
TTTTACAGGGACTAAAATTTACACTGAGGGACCAAAACTAAACTTTCCCAAATTACAGGGATGAAAAACTTAATTAACCATAAATTCTAAACATTATTTGGAAAGGACTCGTGACGTCGTTTACAATTCCTGGTGGAGTATTGATAAATAATTTTATAGTATATTCATTATTTAAGTTCATTGAAAAATTAGGATAGCAGTTAAAGAAAGCGGGACCATCATGGATGTTGCTTTCCATAATTGCTATTATAGAGTCTTGAAATCTTATCATTCTCAGATCTTTTAACATCATTACTATGGGTAAGCTCACTCCTAACCTGTAGTTGGGTTTCCCAACTACTTGTATGAGTCCTAAGTGGATAAAATTATATTCCTTTTTAATATGTTGATCTAAATCATCTTGGCTTAACAAGTTTATGACCCTGTTACTTTCTGTTCCTAGGTAGCTATGTTCAATCATATGTATTTCTTCACGAGTTGTTGACAACATTGAGTGTTTTTTATAAATCTCACTAGGTTTTACTTTTGGAATTAACCAGTTTACTAGTGATTTTTCTAAATCGGTTATTTGTAATTCTTGTTGTTTGACCCAGCTCTCAGAGTATTATGGGTTTGAGCTAGATGCCTTGTTGGGATCTCGTACTATCATTTTGTTGTTTCTTCCTAGGTTCAGGTTACTCAAAGTTCTCAATAATCTTGCCATTTTTTTGGGTTATGTTACGGGACCACCTCTTCCTTAACTTAGCTTACCATCGGACTTACTTATTTTATCGGGAACACTAAGTCTTAAGGGCTGACCAACGTATACACACCTTTTAGTGCTACACTCCCCCCGAAAAATAAGAAGAAAATTTAGAGACTATGGATAACTAGAACAAAGGGAAAAGACGAACAAGATAATAGTGAGGAGCTAAAATGACTCTGATACCAGAGCAGAGCAGTTCACAACAGCGAATTTGAAAATATAAATAAAAGTTAAATTGAACCAAAATAATGAGCTTCAAAAAAAGTATACCTCTCTTCTGTCAAATTTTTATTCCCCTCAAAATTGGGGTGTAATGACGGGAATTGAAAATAAATTTAGTTCAAAATTAAGTATTTTATTTATTTGTTCTTTGTTGTCTATACTATTAGGTAAAAGGATATATCTAAGTATATTCAATCAAGTATAATTAAGTTCTTAACAAAATACACAATAAAAGTAGGTTTTACCCATATTCTAAGGTGAATGCAATTTTATTGAATTCGAAATTAAGCTCATAAAATTTAAAAATATATAAATTTTAAATAATAATTTTAAAACATAACATTGTCTTGGAGTCAACAATTTCTATATAAGTAGTCCTTTAATATCATGGTGGAAATGATTTTTCAAGCCGAAAGGTCTTACGTCTTACTTGGATGAGAATGAATAATATCTGATCCACGACTTTTACAAAAATACATTGACACGTCAGGGTGCTCTAAAATTTTCAAAAAGTAATTAACATTTATTGTAACCACAAAATAAGTAATTTTATGGAAAAAAAATATTTTATGGTATTTTAAATTTTATTTGAAGTATTTAGACAGTTTTATGCATATCTGTTGAAAGGTTTAGTTTTCGCAATATGAGCAATAATAACATAATAAAAGTCATCAAAGGTCCATTTAGAAAGCTATAATTATATTCTGTTTTATTTCTGTACAATATAACTTCCAAATAAAAATAATGAATTTTGTTTCATTCCCTTATTAATCTTTCAAACAATCATGAAGATAACTTCATTTCACTCATTTCCTTTCCTTTCCAGCCTTGTCCTACCAGTTTCGATCCGTTGTGTTAATGAAGGAACATTCAAAAGAGGGGGAAGGGATGAGCGGGAAAGATTTATCTTTCATTTCCTTCATAATTTGCTAACTAACCTTATTAGAGGTGTGTTTATGATTTTTATTTTAGAAGGGTGATGAAAGTAAGAAAATTAGAAAACTTGATAGTAGTATGTAAAAGTTTTAAATTTAACATTTCAATTCATTTTATTATTGTTCTTTTTAAAATAATAATCACAAACATACGCTTATAATATATTCAGTTGGAGTAAACTCATAGATGCTCCTCATCTATGAAAATTGTACCCCATATTTATCTCCAACTAAATATACCCTTCGTAGGAAAAGTGCATGCTAACATTTACACAAGCGAATTTGATACAAATTTAATTTAAATTGCCTAGATTGATGATTGTATCCTTATTTATATTAAATTTTATTTATGATATATATATATATATTTCTTAAGGGTCAAAATTAAATTATTAAAGTATTTAAAATATATGTTTTTGCAAATGAACTTTAATTTGTATTTTTACAGTAAGTTTCAAACTATCACCTATTTTTAAATCAAAGTTAATTAAGTTAGATAAAAATCTAATAATTCCAAACGTGCAATTGGCCTGGTCATCATTAATTAATGACATGCAAAAGAGATCTATTCTTTGAAGTGTCAACTCTTTACCTGCATTCAACGAACGCAACTTACTACAAACAATTTACGTGCAGTTTTCTCCGAGGACTGAGATTGCAACATGCATTGCAAGCCATTGATTTTCAAACTTCCAAATCACACACACATGTCATCTCCACCATTTTCTCTCTTTCCAAACCAACCAACAAAACAAGGAAAAAAAAAACTATGTACTTTCTTTCTCTCTCTCTCTCTTAATTGACCTTTTAGATGCAGCACCCTCTTCTCTTAACAAATCGAAAAACGAATTAAAACTTGCTTCTATTTGTTTTTTGGGGGTTCCTTTTGGGGATCCTCCTCTTCCCTTATCCAATGCAATATCATAAACTTCCTCCTTAAACCCTTTGGACAATTATTTCTTTAATTTCGTCATTAGCCATCCCTGTTTTTCTCCTCTTTTTCCCCATTTTTGTGTTTTACATATTAATATTTCTATATCTTTTGGTTTTATCATGAAGAAATAAAGAACAATTAATCAACAAAGAAACCTCAAATGGGTTTTGGAGTTTATTTTCCTGTTGTTATTGTAGTGCTTTGTGTGTTGGTTATCCCAATTGAATGCCAACAAGATGCAGATGTGATGGTCATATTGAGGAATGCCATCAATGCCCCCATTACATTCCAATGGACAGACCCTAATGTGTGTAAATGGAAGCACGTCCAATGCGATTCAGGGGAGCGCGTCACTGCCATCCAAATTGGAAATCAAAATCTCCAAGGCTATCTCCCAAATGAACTTGAGAAGCTGACATCATTGGAGATCTTCGAGTGTCAGGGGAACAGCCTCACAGGGACATTCCCATACCTCTCAAAATCATTGCAAAAGCTCATAATCCATGACAACATGTTCAACTCCATGCCAGAAGGTTTCTTCAATGGATTGATCAATTTGCAAGAGGTCAACATGGACGACATCAGGTTTTCCCCGTGGCAGATCCCTTTATCCCTGAAGGACTGCGTTGCGCTCCAAACTTTCAGTGCTCAAAGAGTTGGATTTGTCGGCACAATCCCTGACATTTTTGGCAAGAATGGCCACTTCCCTGGCTTGGTTTTCTTGGCCTTATCTGGTAATATTGGAAATATAAACTTGATTCAATTACTTAAATGCATGTGCCTAGTGTAGTTTCAAGAATTTGTGTTCCAAAGTTCACATGGTGCATATACTCAATAAACGAATTAAACATGTGGTCAATTGATGCATTAAATGCAGATGAGTCTGTAGGCATATTCCATTCATCTATAAATAGACGTTTACTTGCGCTCATGAAGTCAAGCAGGAAATCTAAATCATTGTCAGTTCTTCCATTCTCTATTAATTTCCGTTATCTGCTTTACTCTATCTTCTTTAGGCAATTCCCTCGAGGGCGCGTTGCCGGCGAGCCTCTCAAGCAGTTCCATCGAGAATCTATTGGTGAATGGACAAAATAGCATCTCCAAACTCAACGGCACGCTCGCGATGTTGCAGAAAATGTCATCGTTGAAGCAAGTTTGGGCTAATGGCAATGCATTCACGGGTCCTATACCAGATTTGTCAAACCATGATCAATTGTTTGACGTGAATTTAAGGGATAACCAATTGACTGGTGTTGTTCCACCTTCGCTCGTGAATCTTCCAAGCCTCCAAGTCGTGAACCTAACCAATAATTATCTCCAAGGGGCTCCTCCCAATTTCAAAGTTGGTGTGAAGGTTGATAACATGTTGGACAAGGCACGAAATCAGTATTGCATAAATGTGCCTGGGCAACCATGTAGCCCCCTCGTGAATGCTTTGTTATCTATTGTTGAGCCTTTGGGTTATCCTTTGATTTTTGCTAAGAGCTGGGTGGGTAACGATCCCTGTGTGAATAAATGGATTGGTGTAATATGCTCTGGAGGGAACATCTCAGTTATCAACTTTCAGAACATGAGTCTCTCTGGTGAGATCTCTCCAAATTTTGCTAGCATTGCATCAGTGACAAAGTTGCTTCTCGCAAACAATGGTTTTACCGGCAAAATACCAAGTGAACTTACTAGCATGCCTCTTTTACAAGAACTAGATGTTTCCAATAATAATTTGTATGGTCGTGTCCCATCATTCAACAAAGGTGTGGTCCTTAAATTAGGCGGGAATCCTGATATTGGAAAAGATAAGCCCACTACAAATGGCCTAAGTAGTGGAGTTTTTAGTGATGGGAACCATAATGCTGCAACTATTGTTGGAATTTTGCTGGGGCTTGTCATTTTACTTGGTATTGGGATTCTAATATTTATTAAGTTTCGGAGGACAAAGTTGAACCATGCGGGGGGGAAGAAAGTTAAGGATCCAACTACAATCGTTGTACATCCTCGCAATTCCGGTGATGTAAATGCGATAAAGATAAGTGTCGCAGGTGTAGGTGTGGGTGGAGGAGGAGGCGCAGATCCAGTAAGTCCAACTAGTAACGTTCAGGTTGAAACTGGTAATCTGTTGATTTCAATTCAAGTTCTGAGAGAAGTTACCAACAATTTTAGTGAAGAAAACATATTGGGGAGAGGCGGTTTTGGCACTGTATACAAAGGAGAGTTGCATGATGGGACAAAGATTGCAGTGAAAAGGATGCAATCAGGGATGGAGGGTGAGAAGGGGTTGGACGAGTTCATGGCTGAAATTGCAGTGCTCACTAAGGTTAGGCACAAGAACTTGGTTGCACTCATGGGGTATTGCTTGGATGGGAATGAAAGACTTCTTGTATATGAATATATGCCTCAAGGTGCTCTCAGCAGACATTTGTTTAATTGGGAAGAAGAAGGGTCAAAACTACTTGAATGGAAGACAAGACTTACTATTGCATTGGATGTTGCTCGAGGTGTAGAATATCTTCATGGTTTGGCACAACAGATATTTATCCACAGGGATCTCAAACCATCAAACATTTTGCTTGGAGATGATATGCGGGCTAAAGTAGCTGACTTTGGATTGGTTCGACTTGCTCCTGAAGGAAAAACCTCATTTCAAACCAGACTTGCTGGAACTTTTGGATATCTGGCGCCAGAGTATGCAGGTAAGTTAGACTTTGGAAACTGGGTTGTATATGACCAATTTATTTTAATATGGTAAAAATGAATATTTTTTATGCTTCTAGTTATATATATATGTATTGTTTATGTTCTAAATGCATCAAATCTTATTTTGCTAATTTTCAATAATACAATGTGCATGTCCAAGTATTAATGGCAGATAATTTTATCTGTGTCATGAATGATACATATATGCTATATTCTAAAAAAAAATTGATACATATATGCTAAATATAAAAAATGGAAGAAAATAGATCAACCATATCCTGCCGCTTATTTAATTTGGAAATTGACCTCTTAGCCAATTGTATAGATTATGAAATTGCTACTACTTTAAGTACTGATATTTAGTTTCTAATCTGTTTGAAAGCAAGCTTTTTAGCACAAGCATTGCACGAGGAAATGAGAGACATTATTTTATGACAAAATGATTTTTTTTTTTATCTATTGTTTTTCTATCATTTTGATCTAGTCTAATACTTTTTTAAATTGCTATTAAGTTGGTGCATCGGTAAAAAAGCTAATCGACTTTGCTGACGTCACGCAATCTAGTCTAGGCCAGCACGAGTCAACATTATTTGTATCACATTAGCTAATCCTCTTTGTTTTCTTTTCACAAATGAACTAACTTAATAGGGATATGATTTATATAGAAAAATAATAAACTAAAATAATAAATCTAATAATCATAATTAACTAAAATTGAAATTAATTTCATGAATGATTGATTGAGCAGCCACTGGAAGACTGACGACAAAGGTGGATGTGTATAGCTTCGGGGTGATTTTGATGGAGATCATAACGGGAAGGAGAGCACTTGATGATAGTAGACCAGAGGAGAACTTCCACCTTGTCACGTGGTTCCGCAGGATGCTGCTCGAAAAGGACTCGTTTCGAACCATAATCGACCCCAAAATCAACAGCGTTGACGACGAAAGTAGCAACTTAGAGAGCATCATTACTGTTGCTGAGCTGGCAGGGCACTGTTGCGCGAGGGAGCCTCACCAGCGCCCTGACATGAGCCACGCAGTGAATGTGTTGTCGCCTCTCATTGAGGTGTGGAAGCCTACGGAGCCTGATGTTGATGAGATTTATGGGATCAACTTTGACATGACTCTGCCGCAAGCACTCCAAAGGTGGAAGGAATTTGAAGGAGGGAGCATCACCATGGAACTAACTTCTAATAATAATCCTTCTAATTCATCTAAAATTGTAGGATCATTCACATCTTCAGATGGTCATTGAAGTCATAGATAGAATTTAATTTAACGTTGGCTCTCACTTTACTTGTATATTAATTACTTTCTTCCCATCATTTGGAGATTTTTTTTCTTGTTTTCTAAGGTTTGAGTTCAGTATGTAATTTGGCATCTATCACATCCTACACCCTCACACACCTTTCACCCTAATACATGGTTTCCTTTCAAAAGAAGAAGAAAAGATACGTCCTATTTTAGAAGTTTTAGGATGCAAAAAAATAGAGGTGTTGAGAAAAACAGTTGATCTTTTGTGTGTTTCTTCTATATATATATATATATATATATATATATATATATAAAACTTTAAGGGATTTAGATGTTAATTTTCGTTAGCCATCACGAAAATTGAGTATTTAGATAAATGATAGGGCATCATTTCATAATCAAATATATTGTTTTAATTTTGTGAATTGAGTATTCCTTTTTTTTCCTAGTTTTTTAGTTGAAAAAAAATATCATTCTTTGTATTATTTAGTATGATTTATAATGCAGATTATTTTTTTTTGCACAATACTCAAATTTAAAACTATTTGAACCAGCTAGTCTTTGGTAAGACCACATAAGTAATACGATATTGCCTTACAAATCCTTATAAATTTTATGAATGACACAATAAAACATTTTTCTCTATGCATGACAGTGTTTTGTACCTATGTGGCTACATGAGTTAGAAAAACACATTCATGCCTTTTAAAAAAAATTATTGTCATTTTAAGGGTTTTCTTTAAAATACATTTCATAAAAGTATAAAATAAGAAACAAAAAATTTAAAACCGTAACATATTATTAAATTTATAATGTACTGTGTCATCAAATATGGTTCGAATTGTAATTGTTAAGTATATGTCAAGGAATTTTTTTCTTTAGCATTTATATATTATTTTTTTATTTTTTAAAAAATGTGTAATGCAATGAGATATTTATGTCTATTTTTTAAGTGAGAGTGAAATAAGGTATTTGGAGTAAAAGGTTGAAAAAAATTATAATTTAGATTAGTAGAGAGGATAAAAAAGAAAAGGAAAAGTTGTGCACCATATAAAAAATAAAAAATAGTATGAAAGGTAAGAAATTACGAACAGAATCTAAATTATTAATTCGAATATTGAAGTTGATCATAAGATTAAATCAACGCTTGAGCTTCATGCAATACACTACATTGATACTATGAATATTAGTTTAAATGAGGTGCTCAAAAGAAATTAGAAATTGAAAAAATAGTTGCATTTTAGGGTTTAGGGATAGAAAGGAGTAGAGATAATCCCTTCATTAGAGACATAAAGGATATAGGAGGGTTAGAAAGGGAGTTCCTAATATCATTTCTTGATTTATGTTTTTTACCAGAACAAAAGAAGTTGTATAACAGATTTTATCTTTACAATTTTTTGCGGTTGAGAGTTTATAATTAATTCTCAATCTTGAACCATTTGTACAGGCTAAGTTTTCTGTAGTTTTTTCATAATACTTAGAGGGTATCAAACCTTGTTGAATACAGTTAATATCAGCGCCTGAATCAATTAGAGTAGTGATATTAAATTTTTCGTTTTGAACAATTAAGGTTATATTGCAGTACCACTTGTGTTGAGTGATAATGCTAAGCATGTTAATGAATTGATTAGTTTCTTCTGATCCTGAAGATTGGTGATGGGCTAGAATAGCCTTTCCCAAATCTTCATCAGATTTTTGAGACTGGAGAATCTCTTGTCCTTCAAGCTGTAATACCTTGAAGTTTAGGGATGACACTTCATCCTTTAATTCTTTGATTTCAGCTTTTAAAGTCTTTATCTCGTCTTGTAAATCTTTTGCAGAGATTTGATGTTTGGGTTTTTTGAACCTGTTAATTACTTCATTCATGTCTATAGGAATGATTTGAACTTGTTGTTGCTCTTGTTTTTTAACCAGTTCGCATAGTTGTTGAATGAATTCGGTTTTTAATGGAGATTCTTCCATCTTATCGATTATTGAGATTAATGTTGAAGTTTGCTCTGCATCTAAGACATTCACTTTCTTAATGCAGTCTGTACAAGGACATAAACCCGGGCCTAAACAATTTTCATCATCTGAAGATTCCTCAGAAGATGAAGAGCTTTGTACTAACTGGTGTACCTCATATTGATCATCTTGATCGGTTGAGTCAGATATCGTACTAGAAGAATCGGAGTTCTCAGGCTTCGAATTAATTAAGATGTTGATTAAACTTTTCTTTAATTCTTCATCTATTTTTAATTCATTGAGTTTTTGTTGAGTTGTACATTTATTAGCATAATGACCTGGTTTGCCACATTTCCAACAAACATTACCTTTCTTCTTTCCTTTTTGAGGTTTAGGTGATGATCTTTTTTTGTAAGGTTTAGATTGAGATGGAGAAGATTGTATCTGGGTATTTTTATATGATTTTGATTTATTAAAGGATTTATTTTTATACGGCTGAATTGTCTTCTGCTTTCTTTTAATGTTAACACTTGGTGCCTTCAAAGGCTCTACCTCATATTGGTAGCAGAAAGTGCCAAGCTCCTTCTTATTAAATGTTGTTTCTTTACGCATTTTATTCTGGAGTTTATAGTCAGTACAGACCTGTATCCCCGTTTCAACCACAACTGTATGGATTTCTCCATAGGTTAGTGTATGGTAATTGAGGGTTCCTCCTTGGTGGTTCTGCGAAAAGTTTTTGAAGTCTAGAGACAAATTTCTCCTTCCAAAATCCCGCCGAGCCATCTTCTCTAAGGGTTACCTTAGATAAGAAGGTGTCTTTATACCAACAATAATCAGACATTGTAGGACGGTATAGGTTTGCTAACTGACCTGCAACTCGTTCTTTAAACAGTGTTGGATCACCAATAAAATTTTTCATTATTGAATATATTAAGGTGGCGACGACGTCTTGCCCACCTCCTTCTGTTTTAACGGCATTAAAGATTGTTGCTTTATCTTGAGGGGTAAGAAGGTTATCCCACCAACCTTTCAGCTGACCAGTAAAGCCTTGGGTTAAAGCCTGAGCAGCGTGTTTATTATCATTGCCTTTAGTGAGATAGGCATTGGCACACATAGACATCTGGCAAGTCAAATCTAAGATTTGCTGTTCGGCCATACCGTCTAGGTTCCATTCTACCAAATCTGCTCCACTATAAGCAGTTTGAATCATTTGACCACGTTCCTCAAACTGTATATCTGGATATGTAGGTCGAGGGTAATAGTTTCGTAATCTTGGGTATTGATACTTCTTTTGAGTTAGTTTATTGAAATATGTCTTAGGATTATAGCACGGCTAAATGCACTAACCCAGCATACATGCCTATGCTGGTTAGAACAATATGTGTAAAATGGTGGACCAAATTCAATACTGATTTAGTAAAGAAAGAGAAAATTTTGGCATGGATTAAGACCAGTAATCAGGGAATAGCTCAAGACATCCAGGTTCAGCACAACCAAGAGAAACAAAAAAGCCGCCTTCCTAACCAAAAAGGCTAGGATAGTCGAGACTCTTGCAGCCGCTACAACTGAAGAAGAGTTTCAAGAAAAGTTAACTCAGCTCAACGCGCTAAGATCAGATCAAGGGAGCGACGATGCTGCTTCCAGCTCATCCAACTATCTAAAGGAAAATGAGGATGACTGTTATGGCATATTCGACCCCTAAAGGAACTTTCAACAATCTAGATTCTGCTCTCTACCAATTACAGGTGTCGGCAGAAAACGACAAGAAGACAACCTCATGTTCGACAACCATGCAGAATCTTTAAAGGAAGACGCGACTTAAAATTAAAGTTATGCAATAATTGTACTTTTACTATTTGCTTTTCAAAAGATGTAATAATTATGTTTGCCAAAACTGTTAAAAATTTGTTTGTACTCAGCCCCAATCGCTTATAAATTGGGAGCTCTTCTTTATTAAGAAACAGAGTGAAAAATCAGAACAAACTACCACTGAGAATTCCTCTGAAATCACTAAAGTTTGTATCTTCAGAAGTTCACGATCAATAAAATCTCCCTTCAATATCTGTAAGTTTTCATGATTTTTATCATTTACAGTATTTTAATTGAAGAATACTTGCGTCGCAGAGAACAACTATTTTCCTTACTCTTAATATTTTGTCGACTGTATTATTATTATCAAATCGTTCAAAATTTTGATAACACTTATTGTGTTTTTGAAACCGCTCAGCGCTTGAGCATAACACTTTCTGGTTCCTAGGACTATCTTCTTTCGCCCAATATCCCTTATTCTACTGGCCTAACGCCTTCTATCATCTGGAAAAGTTGTGCACCATATAAAAAATAAAAAATAGTATGAAAGGTAAGAAATTACAAACAGAATCTAAATAATTAATTCGAATATTGAAGTTGATCATAAGATTAAATCAACGCTTGAGCTTCATGCAATACACTACATTGATGCTATAAATATTAGTTTAAATGAGGTGCTCAAAAGAAATTAGAAATTGAAAAAATAATTGCATTTTTTTTTAAAATAGAGTGAAATATAAAGATATAAAAATGCAAAATTTTCCTTTTTTTTAACATCAAAACTCTCTTACCTGAGTATTACATATTTTGCAACGGGAAAATGTTCAACAACCCAAACAAATACTTCATGATTGCTAATTGACTGAGTCTTCACTGTCTATTAAGTACACGAAGACACTCATTTAATACATGTATCACATATGTCCAAATAAAAAATTTATGATTAGTCGTGTCTAAAATGTCTTAAATTATATCCGAAATTTTTTTAAGTTGTATTCATGCCGTGTTCATGTAAAAAACATTTTAAATGCTAAATAATTTATAATAATATATATCTTTAAAAAATTAACAAGTATTAACACATATCAATATATTAAATTTTTAGTGTGTTTTGTAAGGGGTTCAAAAAATGTTAAAAATTAGTGGTTTGATATAAATGAAAATATTATGATATTATTATACATATTTAATTTTATACCTATATATGTCATGTCTGTGTTGTATGGAATTTTAAAATTGGTGTATTGTTGTATCGAATATCATGTTTGTGTCGGTGCTTCTTATGTCACCATTTATTTTAATATGTTTTTTTTTTCTTTTATTTTGTCAAACACATCATTACAACCATTTATGCTTTGAATCCTGCAACTCAGATAGTGTATCTTCGGAGGGTGTAATTTCACTCTTTGAAACGCCTCTTCCTAAAATACAAATTCTTTACAATAACGAGATGAAGTTGTCCATGAATTGATAAAAATCAGATTTGGCAAAACTAAACAACATAAGAGACCGAGTGACGTTGCCTCTTATTAATGTCATAGCAAAGTAAAAGTAATCGAAAATTTCATTCTATTAACGTATAAATTAAATGTGAAAGTTTCGCGTACTTACTCATTATAGTAGTCTTGTTTATATGGTATAGTTTTTAATTGTCAAATTTGACAACATTCATTCGACATTGATCTCGCAACAACTTCATCATCCTAAGGAGTTACTGAAATATATAACGCAAAAACAGGTGTAGCTCAATTCTATAACTAACTGTGTATTAAAAGTAGTGTTTTTTCTTGAGATTTCAAGTCAAATAGAATTTATTTGGCAGCAAAACTCTCTTTTTAAGCCAAGAATCAATAGTTTAAGCCACATTTTTCTTAATTCTGTATTAAGTAGTAAATTAAATGAGTCATATTTTTCTCTTATTCAAAGATATATAATAAATTTGACATCTTAAATTTTTTTTAAAGATTAATTATCATGACAAAAAAAATTTATAATACATAACAAATAAAAAAATGACACTATAAAAAACACCTATTAAATGAGTCTATGATATATAAAGGGATTAATCATTGATTTTGACAATGAATACCCTTAAAAAATTTATAAAAATACAAATCAATCTGAATAATTACCATCTAGTATTTTTACTATATTTATCGTTTATCTCACTACTTTTCAGTGGGCACATCGGTTAATACACCCACAGCATGTGCAAGAAAAACCAAACAACAATTTTAAAATAAAATAAAAGATACATTTACATCCTAGTAAATAAAATGAATTGATCATAACATTGATTTAATATTGCATCAAAAAATTTAAAAATGATCTATTTAACTTTTCAGTTTATATTTTTATTATTTATTAATTTTTTAAAAAAATATTAAAAAAATAAAAATTTTAAAAGAAAAATAAAAAAACAAAAATAAAAACAAAATTCAATCGTTTACATATAATATTTTTGTTTAAATTTTGTTAACAAATGTTTTCAAGACATCTATTAAAATATTCATAAAAAACAAACTTACATTAAAAAAATAAAAATATTAAATATTAAATATATTAAAACTTTTAAAAATCTTAAACCATTCAATTTGAAGTTTCTTGGCATTTATTAGGTTAGAACTTATTTTCTTTTCAAAACCGACATATTTTTGCGGCGTACAGGAAAGAAAAATGTGTTGGATTTCAAGTAACTTTTTGGGGTATGGCTGAATTTCAGGCAATTAATGAAAAAGGATTAAAGTTTTTAATCTTTGATATGGGGGTTAAAGTTTAATTAAAACTTAGATCAGAAGCTATTGCTATAAAAGATTTATTTTTTGGTGGTAAAAATTGAATCACCCCATGCCCCAATCCAACATGTTCCCCTCAAACGCAAACCCCTTGGTTCTCTGAAAACCCTAAATTCCCCATTGGAAAATGCTATTCTCTTCTTAAACCCTCTCTCTCCGATTCATCTCCACACCTCAGAATTCGCGATTCCCCCCTAGGGTTTGCAATCAGGAAAATGTCGCTCCCATCCATAGAGTGTTTATATGTTACAGCGGACTGTGTTCGTGAATGGAAGAGCGGCAACCCTGCCCTCAAGGTTTCCGAACCCGTCCCATCGCTTCGCTTCCTCTACGAGCTCTGCTCCACTATGGTGCGTTGTTCCCCCATCGGTTTTCCATGTGCATGGCTTTATTTTTAAAATTTTTTTTTGATTCCTTTTTTGTGTGCGTTTGTATTTTAATGTTGAAATTTGGGCAGTGAATCCTGAGCATTGATTTTTTGGGTTCTGGGTTTCTTTCAGGTTCGGGGGGAATTGCCGTTTCAGAAGTCTAAAGTAGCATTAGATTCTGTCATATTCTCAGATAGACCGTCTACTGAGAAATTAGCTTCAAATTTTGCAGATATAGTCACCCAAATGGCTCAAGATGTAAGTTACTGCTGCTTTTTTCTCGTTGTGAATCTGTTCTTAATCCATTTCACTCTTCTTCGGATTAGTTGTTATAGCTGCAAATTTGCCCTCCCCGTCTCAGTATACATTTAAAGGAAGGTTATCAATTTAGGGAAGCCATTTTGCTTTTCCGTACTGTGATTAGTGTGCCTCCCAAAGTTATATATAGTATTCATTTTCTCCTCATATTCTCTCATTTCGAGTTGTCCTGGTCAGTTGTTGTTGATTGTACAGTATAGCTATATATTTACTTCCCAACGTTGCCCTTTGAGTTCGATTCATTTTTTCTGTTTCAAGTTGCATTGAACGTCAAACTGAGCAGAAGTTTCTTCACAATTTCAGCTGTTTAGTGTTTAGACTTCTCTGATGACTATTCCCATTGAAACGGCTGTTACTTGTATTGACCATAATCATATTTAATATATAGTATAATTTTAACCACGTTTTATATGAGGTTCTAAAACCTTTGGATATGGTTTTATTTTATTTGCTAATTACTAATTAATACATCAATGGGGCTGTGAGCTGTAATCATGTAAGTTGCATTGATGTTACCGAGTTATGAGTGAGATATTGAATTACGTTCCAATTTCAAATGTTTGACTGTTTAGAATTATTTATTATTTGTAGTCAGTACGATACATCTACTTATGTATATATCTCCTACCATACAGCATACAATGCCAGGGGAGTTCCGCTCGCGTCTTATCAAACTGGTCAGTATTTGATCTTGCAAATGCTCTCTTGAAATACAGTTGAGATGTTACCCTAGCTTAGCTTCAGTGGGCGCTTCTTAATAGTGATGTGTAAATCTTTATATTTTCAAGCTAACCATTGTGTACTCATTTGTTGGAATTTTTCTACAATTTTTTTGCTTATAAGCTTTTATTTTTCTAGGCAAGATGGCTTGTGGAATCTGAATTGGTTCCAGTTAGGCTACTTCAAGAACGATGTGAGGTCTGTTTTATCGGTTCCCTACTGCCCTCCCTCATTCATTCTTCGTTTAACTTGAATTCTCTATTTCAATGGGGATTCTGGCTAGTGTTGAGGAACTTCACTAAGGTGTAGCCTTTTATTAACTAGTATGAATTTCTTATTTCCATGTTATGCATTTGTAGGAAGAATTTTTGGGGGAGGCTGAAATGATCAAAATAAAGGCTCAGGATTTGAAGGGAAAAGAGGTGAGCAATTAATTTCTATAAATTTATGACATAATACCTGGGACTTCTGGTTCATTTTTTAACTTTGATTATTCCTATATCTTCTGTTGTTTATTCTTTTACTCTTTTTAATTAAAAAATATTACTCAACTACACTCATAATTTTTGTTTTACAAAGAGATATTTTGAGTTTTTTGTCCAAAGGAAGACAAGGTTGCTAACCTCCAAGCAGGGTGGGGGTGTGGGGGGAGGGGAGAGATTAGCAATCCTCGTGTATATGTGTGCGTGTGTGTGTAAAATAGTAAATTAAGTTGTAATTAATAAGAGAAGGAAAGTATGGAGCGAGGATGAAGATAAGGTGTCCTCATACCAGAAAAAATAGGAATGCTGCAAAGCTGCCAAATCTCTCTGCATGTCTGGATAGCTAGATTCTTGAACACTAATGGGAAGAACATGAAGAGAGGCTAAATTTATGATCTTATCAAAACCTAGATTTAACAGCTATGAATAGAATAAACTCTAGATTGCCGTAGAAATTTGGCCTCATCATCTTCCCTAAGCAAATTAAACAAGCCAACAGGAACTGTGCCCAAGTAAAGTATCTGTGTTGCATTGCAGAAATAAGTGAGCTGTCATTTGAGCAAGACTTGCACATAGCACCTCGGGAGAGAAAGCTTGTTGAGGCCCATGAATCTGTAGCAATGCAACAAAGCTATCCGAAATAATTATATTAATGTGCTAATAGGGACTGTAGAACTTATGGGCATTTCTTTCTGACCAAATGCACCTATTAATGGCATAAACTGCAGACTACAATGAAACTACTGCCTATTTCTTACAAAAAGGAAGCATATTTAGCTTTATTCTTTCTTGGTGGTTGGTCATTGTGTTGCTTGTGTCAAATATATGAGAGCTATGTCCACTTGATTGGAAATTCAATTATTGTATGTATTTGATTCAGTTGTGCACGTGATTTCAGGTCAGAGTTAATACACGACTTCTTTATCAACAAACCAAATTCAACCTTCTTAGAGAAGAGAGTGAGGGCTATGCAAAGCTGGTATAGTCACAATTTCATTTCTTTTGAATATTTTCTTTGAATTATATGACTTATTATAACCATTGAGATTCTGGTTCCTTTATTTGTCTAATATTTTACATTTTTTTCCCTATCAACCTTATATGAGCTTTTTTATCCGCAATTTGGTTCTTTTTGGCTTTGTAATCTGGTAGAAGTAAAATAGTCTATGAAATATAAGTTTAATAGAAGATGGACTAATTCTACTTTAGAGGTGAACGCTTTGTACATATTACTTGTGGTAGAAGTAATTACGCCATAGTAAACAAAATATAAGTTTAATACGCACTAATTCTAGTTTAGAGGTGAAAATTGGAGATCATACTATACCACACTTCACATGCTTTTATCTTGGGTCCGTCAGAAGTGATGGGAAAATTGAGGAAGATATGAATCATGGGATTCAAATTGGATGCATTGCATGGAAGAGTGTATTGGGTATTATTTGTGATAGAAAAATACCACTTAAACTTAAGTGAGCATTTTACATCACTATGATAAGACTTGTGATGTTGCATAGGGTTAAATGTTGGGCGGTTAAAAGCTAACAAGTGAATAAAAATGGAGATGATGTTGCTTTAGATGAAAGGACACACGAGACAAGATATGATTAGGAATCAATGCATCAAAGAGAAAGTGGGTGTAACACCTATTGTGAAAATGGTGGTAGAATTTCACCTTGGTAGATCATATGGAGGGAGCCCAAAAATCAGAGGTAGATGAAGACCAAGGATTTAGATTTAAATGGTTTCAGTATCCGACATGATTTATGATAGGACATTATGGTGTCGATTGATCCCTGTAATCACTTAGTTGAAAAATTCTTGGTTGTTGTTCTTACATATTGTGTGATATGGGCGATGTAACTAGAGAATGAGAGAACGAATATCATAACATCAAGTTTTAGTTTTTCCAGCAGTTGAATATTTTGGTTGAATTCTGTCTTAGTATTTTCCAGGTAAGATGCTTTAGTATGCTGTATTGAATCTAGTTTAATTTGCAGGTCACTCTTCTCTGCCGGGACTTTGAAGCTCCAACCCAGAAAGTATCTGCTGCAACAATTGGCATTATTAAGGTTTTAATGATCTTAATTACTATGACTATTCCATTATCCTTTTCTTTGTTTTATGATTATGATCATGGTGCTGATTCAAATTACTTCTGCAGTCGTTAATTGGCCATTTTGATTTGGATCCTAATCGTGTTTTTGATATTGTAAGTTGCATCAGTTTAGTTGTCCTTTCCCCCAACTTTCTATGTTCTCGTTCATGTTTTACCTGGCTACTAATGAATGTTGTTGATCAGATCCTCGAGTGTTTTGAACTCCAGCCTGATAAGAATGTGTTTTTGGAGCTGATTCCTATTTTTCCCAAGGTTGTTTCTGGGTTATTCTTATTTCATTTTCTGGAACTTGTGTAAGTACAATTTTTTAAGGCTACTTTTATATCTTTTTTTTGCAGTCTCATGCCTCACAGATTCTGGGATTTAAATTTCAATATTATCAACGCATGGAAGTCAGCAATCCTGTTCCCTTTGGCCTCTATACGCTTGCAGCCTTGCTGGTGAAAGAAGATTTTATTGATCTTGATAGCATGTAAGTCGAATTCTTATTTGGCAGTAAACAATGTTAAAGTGATATCCGAATCAATTTTTTGGTATCAGTTTGACTATTATGGTATTGGAGGTGATTTACAAATTCGGTTTTTGTGGTTGATAGACTGGTGATATCATTCCTTATTTTCCAAGTTGTGCTCTTAACTCTGTAGGAAAAATGATCTATAGAGTACGATCGAAGGGATGCTCCGTATAATCATTCCATAAATTGAGTATGTTGTAGTTTGGGATATAATAAGGATGGTGTAGATTACCTCTCAAACTTTTAATTTTTGGTAAATATCTTTATTTTCATTGATTGACATTTTTTTTAAATTTTTTTTGGGAGAAAGTGTTGAAGTCATTAAATGTTAATAGTTAACTGGTTAATTTTTAACACCAAACAGAAGACAATATTTGCTTGCTTAGCTGTTTTGAATATGTTCTTTGCTATCTAAAGCTTCCTTTTTTCACATGCATCTCATCTTTTCCTGAATCAACTTCAAAGACTCCACAGTGTCCCAGTCAGCTATATGTTGGAAAATAAAATATGTGGGATACTTTCTCTGTTTACATCTACTGTTACAATTGATGCCCCAAATCTGATCATCAATTTTGAGCACATCTACTGTTACAATTATGTAATTTCTCAAACAATTTTCTAATTATCATTTTGATTACAGATATGCACATCTACTTCCAAAGGATGATGAAGCATTTGAGCATTATACGACTTTCTCTTCCAAGCGCCTTGATGAGGTATCCATGGTTTGATTGCTTATTGAACATGTGTTTGTCATCATCAAATTATTATTGTTATTATTACTATTGTTATAATTATTTTATTGTGGATGTAAGAAGATTCTTATTAGGAGAAATGAGAAATCTGGGCAGATAATAAGAAACTTCGCTAAAATAGGTGGAAAGGAAACATTGAGCCAAAATACCTCGAATGCAACAGCCCTGTTCGATCTCCTTGCCATGACAGAAATTTTTGAAACATCTATGAGTTTCAATGTACTACACCAAAACGAAGCAGCCCTTTTACCAAATTATAGATGGGGTACACCTTTGAAACAACCTTGGAGCATAACATGAGAGTGGCTAAGAACTCTTTTTCAAAGCAGTTAGTCTTGTATATATTAATTATGGAAGTACTTACAGCATATTAGTCAATCCCAGATAGGGTTGAGTCAGTTGACCCCAAAAATGCTATAGCATGATAGCAAATAGAGGGATGACAGCTATTTCTAAAAATACTAAATGTTGAATTTACAGCAGACATATATATGACAAAGAATAAAATGTTACCCATGATTAAACACACGTGCATCATTATTAATCAAAGTTCACAGTCTATACTTTAAAGATATAATAACCTTTATCTAATGTATAAATAACAAGTTAGTAAAACAAAAATCAAATATCATAATGGAAAAAGATAAATTACAGAACCAAATCTTAATTTAAACCTAAGCCTCAAAACTCGATGTAAATATGGAAGACATCACAGAAGGAAGGGAGTCAAGGGGCAGCAGGGCTAGCAGCAAAGAAAAAAAAATAGAAAAATAAAAAATAGAGACAGAGGAGGGAATAGCAGAAGAGTGAGATGAGAGAGGAACACTGAAAAAGAATAGAGGATGAAGGGGCTGATATCAGGGTCACTTAATTGCTTTTTGTTGGCTCTTTTTGTGCCATGGGTTTGTGTAAGAAAGAGCAAACTATGCTCTGTTTTGGGAGAATGACAAGTTGTATCTCATGAAACCAGAAAACGATGGGTCAGAAGGTTGAAGAAGGTAAGATGAGGGCAAAGTAGAAATTAATTTTCTTAGAAATTTCATCTATTTAAGTGAAGGAAAAATAGAAAATTTGGCAGGTTGAGGACAAAATAGAAACTTCACTAGCACAAGTGAGGGAAAACAGGAAATTTCAGCTTTAAAATATATGAAGAAGTAGGGTTTCACTTGAAACCAGCAAGCCCAAAGGCATGCACAGCATCATTTTGGGACAGCACTGGCATCACGGTTGCTACACTGTGATTTTGCTGCAAAAGGCTGTGAATTGTGGTCGTGAACAAAATTGTAGTCACCCTCTGCAATGCGAGTGGTGGCGCAATAGTGGCACTAAGTGCTCTATTGATCTCTATTGATTACCCTGTTTTGGCTATGACCTGGAATAAATGGTACCTTAAAAGATACTTAGCTGTATGTGACTATGAACCTAAGGGGCTTTGATAGTTGGAACACGCGATTTAAATTAGTCACATAATTAAATAGGCTAGATACTTGTGGAAATGTACAATCTGTTGTAATATTTGGTTCATTTGGCTAGACCTTAATGTTATATTTCTAAAGATCTCTCATTGACAAATCAGCTAGGTGATTGGCTTTTGTTTGTATAAAAGAACATGGTCTTTTTAAGGAGGTTTACGTGATGGATATACAGATGGATTGGGCAGCTTTGCACCATTTTTGTTTTCTATTTGTGTTCTGTTTTCTCCTTCTTTTGTTATGGAGCGTAAGTAATGTGCTCGATTTCAATTAAGTAGAAGTGTTGCCGAGTGTGTCTGAGTGCTTGTGTCAGGGAGGGAGTCAAATACCTGGGTTGGCTCGTGGATTTTTTTTTTTTTTAAGAATCTGTCGTCACTGTTCATTTTCAATCTATTTCATCTCTTGATTTTATTCTAGTGTTTGCTTCATGTTTTCTATTAATCCTGTCCTCTATTGTTTTCTTCTTATTGGCTAGTGTGATTTCCTCAAAGTTGACAATCTCATTCACAGGCCAACAAAATTGGTAGAATAAACCTTGCTGCTACTGGAAAAGATCTAATGGATGATGAGAAACAGGGTGATGTCACTATAGATCTCTTTACTGCTCTAGACATGGAAACTGATGCAACTGAAGAGCGAAAGTCCGAACTTCAAAACAGTCAAACTTTGGGCTTGCTTACTGGCTTCCTTTCGGTGGACGACTGGTATGCGTGACTTGTAACCTGTATATAGGATGTGGTGGTAAAAGCTGTATATTGTTTTATCTCTTTTGGTTCCACCTCTATTAGACTGCTTTGGATGCCGTGTTAAAGAACAGTGAAAGTGGGAATAATGAGCTTTAGCTATTTGTAATATAATGAGCTTTAATCTCGTGACGATGTGTATGCTTTTGTCTTTCTTCCATTAATGATCATGTTCATTAGTGGTTACATGAATGTTACTATACCCAGTGACCTACTGAGCATTATCTGTGGTTATTGAGATATATGATGGATCTCTAATTGGTGTGCGTAGAAGATTTGGTTCCTTTTCAGTCTTATGAAAAAATTGATTAATGGTCAACCAAGTCCATCTTTTCTGTATTATATATTTTTTGTGTTCATAGAATTGCCATCTTGTATATATGTGGGAGCATTTGTGTGTGTAAGTGTGTATGTGTGTGGAGACATCCGTCTTTCTTCCGCAAATTCTTACATTCATTAGTGCATACATAAATGTAGGTGACTTAATCAGCATCATGTGTGGTTATTGAGATATATGATGGATCTCAAATTTATGGATGTTTATAATAGATTTGGTTCCTTTCAGTCTTAATAAATTAATCCATGGCTCCACCAGAGCCTTCTTTTCTGCACAATATATCTTTTGATTTCTATTTCTCTTGCTTTTGCAGGTATCATGCTCAGATACTATTTGATCGTCTATCACCGCTCAATGCTGTGGAACATATCCGAATATGCGAGAGATTGTTTAGGTAAAGCTTGTTTATAATTTCTCTATATCACATATGCTAGCATAGAGAAGTTATATGTATACGTGTGTCCACTGAATGCATGCATATACCATGAATGTGTTTTTCGTTTTTGGAAATACATGTCAATATCAATGGTGGAGTCTAAATTTTGAGTTGAGTTTGGAATTGAATTTGTCTAACTCAACTCCAATAGCTTGCTCAAGTGGAGGGTTGCCCAAGCTCTTATAAAGGTTATTTTGGCCATATGCCTTAGCAATGTACGATGCTGGACGTATGGAGTGAGAAGTTGGCAAGACTGGACCTGTGCAAGCTGCCCAATATCAATCACATGATAGGCTCTTGTACCATTTTAGAATTGAATAGGCTGTACTCATCCCCAAAAGCTAGCTTAAGGGGAGGGTTGATCAAGCTCTTATAGAAACTATGTTGGGCATATCCCCTTAGCCCCTTAGCAATGTTGGGCTTAACAAATACTATTGGAGAAAATAGAGGGATATACAACTAGAGGGTGGGTAACATGTCCTCTGCAGATAAAAGTTGGAAACAATGAAAAAAATAAAGTTCTAGAATGCAATGATGATGTGCAGTGCCTCAGCATATCTTGGGAACAGGCATCAGTACTGCACTTGAGAGAGACCATGGATGTTCTTTTCTTTCAAGCAATGTAGATGCCCTTGAAGGTGCTGCATTGCACAGCCCCCCCCCCCNGAGACACTCCAAATTGGAGAGGCCCTTTGGCCCATAACTAGTTTTGACTTTTGTTGTAATCAAAATTTTGTTTGTTTGCTTTTTCAATAGCTTGTAATAATATTCAGATGTTCATCCAGGCTCATTGAGAAGTCAATTTCTTCAGCATATGATGTTATTCGTCAAGCACATCTTCAAAACTCCGGATCATCCATTGGAGGCAGCTCTGATGCTATGGATGTAGATAACTCTTCAGGACACAGTTCTTTCATAGATCTTCCGAAAGAACTTTTTCAGATGCTTGCTCGTACTGGACCTTATCTCTACCGTGATACTATATTGTTGCAGAAGGTGCATTGAGTTGTTTTGATTTTATGTTCACTCCATTTTCTTGGGTAACTTTTGAGCTAATAATGGCTCCCCTTCCCCCTCTGTTTCTCTCAAAAACGTGAGTAGGTTTGTAGGGTGTTGAGAGGTTATTACCTTTCTGCTCTTGAGATTGTAAGTCACGGTGATGGTGCCGTGAATCCTCAACTTCATGTAATTGGAAATCCTCAACTACACCTTAAGGATGCAAGGCTAAGGGTGGAGGATGCTTTGGGAGCATGTCTACTGCCTTCTCTTCAGCTGATTCCAGCCAATCCTGCTGTTGGCCAGGAAATTTGGGAACTAATGAGCCTCCTTCCTTATGAGGTTCTCCTTTATATCAATTTTTCATCCTTTTATCAGATATATTGTTAGAAATTTACAACTAGTTTGGTTGATGAATGTTATTTATCTAGGTGCGATATCGTTTATACGGTGAATGGGAGAAAGATGATGAGCGCATTCCTATGCTTCTGGCTGCAAGACAAACAGCCAAGGTTTGTCTATCTGTATATGTTTGGGACCATCTGTGCTGAATGTTGCAAGCTTGATCCTTTATTGCCCTCATTTTCTTTTTTGTTTTGGTCTTCTACAGTTGGATACTAGGCGAATTTTGAAAAGGCTAGCTAAGGAGAATTTGAAGCAGCTAGGTCGAATGGTCGCAAAATTAGCTCATGCCAACCCTATGACTGTTCTTAGAACAATTGTTCATCAGGTGCTGGTTTGGTCGAACTTGTGTATTGTGGAAACTTAAGAGCACTGACTGCTTTAAATTATGTGCATTCTATTATGTTAGTTTTTCAATTTGTGTGAAATGCAGATTGAGGCATACAGAGACATGATTACTCCTGTAGTGGATGCATTTAAGTATTTGACTCAGGTCTGTATATTTTTTTGTGTTTTCACCTTTCTTCCTTGTTCATTGCATCCATCTATTGGTGATTTCAGAAGGTTTTTGATTTATTTTTTATTTTTTTTAGAGGCTAATTGTTTTTAACTAGGAAACTTATTTACTTTTTTTAACAGCTTGAGTATGACATTTTGGAATATGTTGTGATCGAGCGCTTGGCACTTGGTGGACGTGATAAGTTAAAGGATGATGGTCTTAATTTGTCAGACTGGCTTCAATCTTTAGCTTCATTCTGGGGCCACCTGTATGTATATTTGTTTCTTTTCTAGATCCCACTTTGATTATTTCTAGAGGATTGAAAGATGAAGTCTGGCTTATCTTCTTCTTGACAGATTGTCCTGTGCATCAGGATAAGTTATAGGAATTGTCATCCTTTTGGTTTTTCGTCAGGATATGTGACTGAATCTTGTTGGGTGATATGTTTGAATAAAGCGTTTAGTATAATGACGGCATAATGGGTTAAGCAACAAGTTGTAGGTTGCTCTTCATATATTGTTTTGTTGGCTTTTCTATTTCTGTCTTTAGTGATGTTTGTTTCTTATGATCATTTTGTGGAAATCCTAGTTTTATCAGGATTATTTTATGCTTAAGTAATCTTGGTTGATAATGAGATGCAATAGTCATTTTTGTGCACTTACACCATCCTGTAGAATTTAGACATATCCGGGATGCCTTGTATCAAATTCCAGGTTGCAGATCAACCTTAGCAAATGCAGGACTACTGGATATAGCAGCATTTTGTATCCCTGAGTGGTGATGTCTGATCAATTCAACCACTCCGCTTGCCATTTGATGGGCATGCATGTACAACTGTATGATGTACCACTGGGATTTGCTGACAGATTTTCTTCAGGTGGATATCTGTTGTTGGTTGAAAGGGGTGGGCATTTCAGCGTTGTCCTTTAAAACTTCAAACTCCAAAGTCCAAACATCTAGTAGTCTGGTGTCCTTATCCTTTTATAAGGGAGATTCAGGAAGATGAGGAGTGCCATATAAGCTATACAAGTTACTTGTCATCTGCTATAGCACTATACCACATTGGATGGAGAAGTATCTGATTTAAATGAAGTTTTTCATCAAGTTGGACCTTGATCTTGTTTATGTAGCGTGAGAAGATCAGTGCTTTTACCAGAAACAATAAGTTAGCGGAGATGAAAGAATGAGTACTTATGAAGACAATGACATCAGTTGCAAGTTATTGGGTCATTATGTGTGAAGTCGTCAGGATCTGTGTTGTATACATGATATCTCTAGTTGTCAATGATTTGTGGCCATTTCTAATCTCAATTCCAAAATGAAAACTTGATGACATTTATGGGTTACCTATGTTAAGGAGGGAGACGGATCCATATGTTACTGTGAGCTTGCCATCTTGTCTCTGCTTATTTCGTGATGATTTTCTTAAACGTAGGGGGATAAATGTGTAAGCTGTTGGCCTTATAGAGAGGGCGGAGCATGAACTTTTTCCTTTGGATGGTTATGTGATGATTAGTCATTGCCAAAATCCAACTATTTGGGCTGATAATAGTTAGGTTTGGATTGATCTGATGACACTTCAGTTGATAGTAGCATTCTTTTAAGTGGTTTACTCCATTAGCATTATTTTGCTCTTGTGATGCTGGTGGAGACTGCAAGATACCAAAGAACCTGTTAACTTTTTCTGAAGCTATTAACCTTGCTTTCCAACAAATGCACCTAATGGAGGAGTAGTAGTGACAAGTAGTATATTCATACTTCAGATAAGAGAAAGACCGAAAGTTCAGCTTTTCATTGACTTATTCATCAGTAATTTGGTTGATCTTTGAACAGTTGTTCAGTACAAAAGGGTTGACTCATGATCATCGTTGTGTTGTCTGTCTAACACCAAGTTTCCCAATTCCCATCTGATGAATGGATAGAGCATAACAAGTTTGTAATAGCTGGTCTCACTGAGGTGTAAACTTCCATGCATGTAGCTGCATTATTTTGGCTGAGCGTAGCTGTTAAATCCTGAACAACTTTGGGGGGCAATATTCAGCTAGGGATTTGTTTTTTGACTTGGAGGGAGGGGATTGAAATATCTGGAGCAGTTTGGTTTGGTTTTCTTCTCTCATTCTTTCTATAACATTCCCTCTTTCTATGTATATAATATTGAGTGTAATAATAAATGATACGGTGACAGTGTTTGCTTTTCTAATTCCACTCTTTTGTGAACTGAAGTGTATTTTGAATGGATTTATTTGATAGCTCCTATAAAGCACCTTAATTATATGTTGAAATTAGAAGGTTTGAATTTTTTTCCCTCCTCTGTGAAGATGTGGAATTAATGTCGGGTAAAAGTAGGAAGTCAATTACATACCTTAAGACTGTAAGTTATCAAACAAATTGAAACAATTAAGTGAAATAAAATTCTAATTAATAATTAGGAAATTAACTAATTGATGGACATTGGACCATGATAGTTGAGTCATAAATAGAATGCCAAATACTAATTAGCAATTGGCTTCTACGTTTGCATGTTTTTATTTGTCTTCTATATGTTGTAGGTGCAGAATTTGTGTTCATGTGTGCTTCTGATCTACATCTAATTTTTCTATCAAGATTTATCTAAAGTTGAAACCATCATCACACTAACATTAATAACAGTGTGCACAATGTCTTGAGTTAATCTAACATGGGTTAGGTTGTGAAGCAAATTCTTCATCTGTGAGTGACAATACTTGATTTCCTTTCTATATTGTGATTCAGCTAATTCTTCATATACTTTGATGGCAATCCTTATGATATGTGTGGCAATTAAATAGGGTTTTCACCAAACGCGATACTAGTTAATGAAACCGCACTTTCAATTTCTTGCTGTCTGCTGTAAGATCCATTGGGTTTTACTTATATTTTTGTTGACAAAATTGGTGTCATCTTGTTGTTGATAGTTTGACTTGGTTCTTCTTGTAGTGTATGCAGTTTGGTCTATTTGATTTTCACTTCAAAGAGGTAAAGTCTTTGAATGTTTCCATAAGCGCAAGTTATTTGTTTGTTACAGGTGTAAGAAGTACCCCTCAATGGAATTACGGGGCCTTTTCCAGTATCTTGTGAACCAGTTAAAGAAGGGGCAAGGAATCGAGCTTGTTCTACTTCAGGTCTTTCTACTTTGTTGTTTGTTTAATACAGAATAACTTTTTGTATTATGTGGCTTATGAAAATACCAAATGCTCTATGTTGGCTACTAACATCTTTTTGCTGATATTTTTCAGGAGCTTATTCAACAAATGGCAAATGTCCAGTACACAGAGAACTTGACTGAGGAACAGCTGGATGCGATGGCAGGGAGTGAGACTCTTAGATATCAAGCAACTTCTTTCGGAGTAACTCGAAATAATAAGGTATGTAAAATATATCTTAGAAGGTTTTTGGAAAGCAACAGATTGATGAAATTGTGGTTTAGCTGTGTCATTAAAAAGCGGCAATAGCGGGGCTATAGCATAGCAGAAATGGAGCACACCGCTGTTATTAAATGTGGTTATAGTGGCTATATCGATATTGATAGCGGGTTTTTTGCTATCCGCTATTCTGCTAATGATAACATTGGTTTAGCCAGACTGAAATTTTATTTGAAGATTATGAGACAGTTGTTAGGTTTTGGTGTTGAAAATCTCTTCTCAACTTTTTTGGCTGAAAAGAAAGCAGTGAATGCATTTACTCCTGTTGGAGTATTGAGTTTGGTGTTGATTTTGTTAAATTCAAGTTTTATTGGTGCAGTGAAGTCTCGCATATTAATCTTCAATTACTATTGTGGTATTATGCATGGTTTATACTTTTAACATGTAACTTGGTGGTTGACGTGCAAGTTGATGAGATATATCTAATTTTTCGGTTCAGGCATTGATTAAGTCGACTAGCAGACTTAGAGATGCTTTACTTCCCAAAGATGAACCGAAGCTGGCAGTTCCGCTCTTATTGCTTATTGCTCAACATCGTTCTCTGTAAGATTAAAGAGATATTTATAAAATGCTAGAGCTAATACTCAATATTCTGTTCTGATGATATGATATTTTTGCAGGGTTGTCATCAATGCGGATGCACCCTATATTAAGATGGTTAGTGAGCAGTTTGATAGATGCCATGGAACTCTTCTTCAGTATGTGGAATTTCTTTGCAGTGCAGTTACACCAGCAGCAAATTATGCTGTACTAATTCCCTCACTCAATGACCTGGTCCACCTTTACCACCTGGATCCGGAGGTTTTTGTTCCCTTTCTCTCTTCTTTGTTATAAACCTCCAACAATTTCATGATAACTACTGTGTGGCTTTGTCACTAATTCTATTATTTTCCCTTCAGTTGCAACATTTTGTGGTATACTGTTCTTTGCTTGAACCTGCATGTTTAATTTTATTATTTTCCCTTTAGGTTGCCTTCTTGATATATCGCCCTGTGATGAGACTTTTTAAGTCTCTGAGGAGTCCCGATGTTTGCTGGCCCTTCGATGATAACAATGCTGCAAGTGATGCATCTATGAACTCTGAGTCTGACCATGTAGATCGTTATGGTAGTATGGTTCTTGATCTCGGCTCTGCTCGAAATCCTATTAGGTAACCGTTTTCCAGGTTCCACCATGCAATTTTCCTTCTATTGTTTATGCGAAACTTGTTTTTGGTGTTGAACTCTCCACTTCTGATTTTTGGGTTTTTGTGGGTAAGTATTTACATTTTCATTACTGTATGCAGCTGGTCATATCTTCTTGATACTGTTAAAACCATGTTGCCTTCAAAAGCGTGGAATAGCCTTTCTCCTGATCTTTATGCAACATTTTGGGGTCTAACATTATATGATCTGTATGTTCCAAAAAATCGTTACGAGTCGGAAATAGCCAAACTGCATGCTAATCTCAAGTCTTTGGAGGAGCTTTCTGACAATTCAAGCTCAGCAATCACCAAAAGGAAGAAGGAAAAGGAAAGAATTCAAGAATCTCTTGATCGTTTGATTAGTGAACTGCATAAACATGAAGCAAATGTTGCATCTGTCCGCAGACGACTTTCTCATGAAAAAGACAAATGGTTAAGTTCCTGTCCTGACACCTTGAAGATCAACATGGAGTTTCTTCAGCGTTGTATATTTCCACGCTGCACATTCAGTATGCCAGATGCTGTTTATTGTGCTATGTTTGTGCACACACTTCATTCGCTTGGAACCCCCTTTTTTAATACAGTCAACCATATAGATGTTCTGATTTGTAAGACCCTACAACCTATGATATGCTGCTGCACTGAATATGAGGTGGGCAGGCTTGGCAGATTTTTGTACGAGACTTTGAAGATTGCTTACTATTGGAAGGTATTTGGTTCTTACTGTTTTGTGTACTATTACTTTATATGTTGATATTGTATATGTGGTTGTTCTATCAACAAATGTTTCCCTTTTTCAATTCTAATTCCTTTTATTATTTTCAGAGTGATGAATCTATTTATGAACGTGAATGTGGAAATATGCCTGGCTTTGCTGTTTATTATAGATATCCCAACAGCCAGCGAGTTACATACGGGCAGTTCATTAAGGCAAGATGCTAGTTTACTGCTATGAGTTTTTTCTTTGCTCGTGTTGTTTGGATTGAATGACTACTGTAATCTTCCTCAATTTGTTTAAGATTCGACCTTTTTTCTTTCTGACCCAATCTATTAATATACAGAAGAAAAAAATATTGATATGAGGGCTAATTTTGTGTTTTCTTCTTGGCTGATAGGTACACTGGAAGTGGAGTCAAAGAATTACACGGTCATTAATTCAGTGTTTGGAATCTAGTGAGTACATGGAAATTAGAAATGCTCTTATTATGTTGACAAAAATTTCTTGTGTTTTCCCCGTTACTCGGAAGAGTGGGATAAACCTTGAAAAGCGGGTAAGTTACCTGGAGAATGAACTTTGCCTGTTCTAGTAATTTGAAAACCAATGCTTTTTATTTTGTGTAACTTATTTTATCATCCCTGCAGGTAGCCAAGATTAAAAGTGATGATAGAGAGGATCTTAAGGTATTGGCAACTGGTGTTGCGGCAGCAATGGCTGCTAGGAAGGTATGCTGTTATCTCAGTACCAGCATAGCCATATCATATCCTTTTGAGTTTAACACTTTAAATTTCTTTCATCACACAGTCTTCCTGGGTTACCGATGAAGAATTTGGTATGGGTTATCTCGAGTTGAAGCCTGCTCCATCTATGGCTAAATCTTCAGCTGGAAATTCAGCTGCTGTAGGTGGGATAAGTCTTAATGTTTCTCAGACTGAATCTGGTAGTGGAAAACATGTAGACTCTGGAAACACAACAAGAACAAAAACTGCAGACAGCAAGTCGGAAAGAACCGAAAGCACCATAGCAGTAAAATCTGATTCTGGCCAAGGAAAACTCAAGGGTAGTTCATCCGTGAATGGATTGGATGCTCAGTCATCCTTACCCTCATCTTCTGTACAACCAGGAGCATCAAAATCAATGGAAAATCAAAGGCAAGTGGAAGAATCCGTAAATAGAGCATCAGATGAACATGTGACAAGAGCTTCTGAGGTACCATTTTATGTATTAGTTTTGCTGTGCGGTTAGGCATTTTTCATTTGTGTGATGGACTTGTGTGTAACCCAACTTTTTGCATTGTTGGCTACCTGGTGATTGCCTCAGCTTGTCACTTAAGTAGATGGAAAGGAAATGGGGACATTAGAGGTGATCTGTATGAAGAAATTCTTTTGCTACTAGGTTTAGGGTTTTTTTTTTTATGGGTTTTGGGCATAATGCTGTTCGGTTGAAAAGGTTTTGAAATAAAACCAATTTTGCATTTTAGGATTGATGGGATTGAGGGGAAAATAAGGCAAGAGCGAATGGGGATTTTTATTTTGTGTGGCAAGGAAATCCCAAGTTGTAGGAAAATAACTCCTCTAGAAAACATGATTTGTAATGACCTGGTAACACAGATTACAAAACCCCAAATTTCTATTCTCAAAAGAAAGTTTGGTAAAAAAACAGAAAGATATCCTAAGCCCTAAGACAGCCGTGCTTGGGACTGCAGTAACCAATCCTTGCGTTTTAATTTATCAATCAATCTTTGGTTATTTGGGGTTATCTATCAATTTTGAATGTCAAGGTAGTACTATTTTTTCCCCAATATACTCTTAGTTTAATTGTGCTTATTAAATAACCTGTAATAACTACATGCAATAGCATAGAATAGTGTTAATATTAACTCCTCTTTCTAGTTCTTCTATCTTAAGAATGCATTGCAACGGCCTGCCCGTAGAGCCAGGCACCCGCAATACTTTTACTTTTCTTTCTGTCAATGTTGCTGTTTTTTTTCAATTTTTTTCTAAAATAAAATATAATTTTGTTCTGCTGTTTCAGTCGAGAACTTCAGGGAAACGTTCAGCACCTGCCGGCTCACTTTCAAAGCCCTCGAGACAAGATCCTGCTAAAGAGGATAATAGATCTGTTAAAGCTGTTGCTAGAACTCCTGTTTCCTCGAGCAGTGACAAAGATTTACAAATGCATATGTCAGAGGGAAGACACACTGGAAGTGCCAATGTATCTTCTTCAGTCAATGCTAATGGTAATGCGGTTTCAGGTTCTGCTAAAAGCTCAGCTCCATCGGCGAAGGCCTCATTGGATGGTCCTGGTAGTGAACTTAAGGCTGAGAGTGGAGCTGTGAAGTCTTCTGATATTAGGGCTTCTATGGTGAAGGATGATGGAAATGATGTTACCGAGTTGGCAAGAGGATCCTCTTCTCGAGTAGTTCATTCCCCTAGGCTTGAAAACACAGTTGTTGCTTCTAAGTCTACTGATAAAATCCAGAAGAGAGCTGGTTCTGCCGAAGAACCAGACAGACTTGGTAAACGACGGAAAGGCGATGCAGATTTAAGAGATTTAGAGGGTGAAGCTCGATTCTCTGAAAGAGAGAAGCCTGTGGATCCTCGATTGTCTGATGACAAATTAGGGCTAGATGAACTTGGTTTGTTCAAGGCCCGGGATAAGCCATTGGAAAGGCCAAAAGACAAAGGCAATGAAAGGTATGAAAGGGAACACAGGGAGAGATTGGACCGTGTGGACAAGTCTCGTGCAGATGACTTCATTGCAGAAAAACCTAGGGATAGGTCAATAGAAAGATATGGAAGAGAGCAGTCTGTTGAAAGAATGCAAGAGAGGGGTAGTGAAAGGAGTTTCGGTAGACTCCCTGAGAAGGCTAAGGATGACAGAAGTAAGGATGATAGAAGTAAATTACGGTACAATGATGCATCGGTAGAAAAATCTCATGCGGATGATCGCTTCCATGGGCAAAGCTTGCCTCCGCCACCCCCTTTACCTCCTAATATGGTTCCTCAATCTGTTGGTGGTAGGCGTGATGAAGACACAGATAGGAGGTATGGAGCTACAAGGCATTCTCAAAGACTTTCTCCAAGGCATGAAGAAAAAGAACGGAGACGGTCTGAAGAGACTGTAGTTACTCAGGATGATGCAAAGCGCAGAAAAGATGATGATTTTCGAGATCGGAAACGTGAGGAACGAGATGGATTGTCATTGAAGGTATTAATCAATGTTGTGTCTTAGTTTCTCTTCTCTACATGATCTGCTACTAAAGATTTACTTTGTGGTCGAAGGACTTAAACACAGTAAAGTTGGCTTATCTGGCTGAACATGGTTGTCTGTCCTTAACTATCACTTCAAGTTGAAAATTCAGCGAGTGTGAAAAAATAATCGAATACTACTATATTATGATATGTTATCAGGGTTTTATGGTTAGAGTAGGTTTGAGCAGATTATTTATCATGAAAGTATGACCACATCTAAATTTAACATATTAGGTTATGATCGCTCCCCATTATTTGACGGTTTATATTTATATTTATTATATTTCTTTTGATGGTCTAACGATGTTCGGTTTTGGTTTCTTTATTGTTCCAGATCTTTTATTATGCTTTACTGCTTCTGAATATGAATCACCCTCTTTGGTTGTTTGATTAGATGGACTAAACACAATGCTATCAATTTACTCTTTTTTTTGCAGGTGGAAGAGAGGGATAGAGAAAGAGAGAGGGAAAGAGAGAAAGTAAACCTTCTAAAGGAAGAATTGGATTTAAATGCTGCATCAAAGCGGCGTAAACTTAAGAGGGAGCAGCATCTGCCAACTGTTGAACCTGGGGAGTACTCACCAGTAGCTCCTCCACCCCCTCCCCCTAGCATTAGTATGTCACAGGCATATGATGGAAGAGACAGGGGAGACAGAAAGGGGCCAATTATCCAGCATGCAAGTTACATAGATGAACCTGGTCTCAGGATTCATGGTAAAGAGGTAGTTAACAAGCTGAATCGTCGCGATTCTGATCCGTATCCTCAGTTGCGTAATGCTTAGGCTAATTGCATGATTATTTAATTCACAATTACTTGTCTGTCTGTCTATCTCATTGCTTGAATATCTGCATGTGTACCTTGTCTGCATGCAATTTTTTATGTTTGTCACATGATGCATGGAATGGAAGTAACCTGGCACATGGAGTTCTTGGTAGATGAGTTGATTAAATGTGCATGGTATGGCATGATATTTATTCTTGTTTACGCTACATGCTGCTGATTCACTATTTTCACAGCAAAAAGAGCGTTAATTTAATTTTAGGTCCTATAGTAGCTGCATTACCTCAGTAAAAAAGTTTCCATTTGCAATTTTGCATTGTTGTCCCCTTAATTGAGTAATAGCATGTATGACCGGGAATGGGACGATGAGAAGAGGCAAAGAGCTGATCAGAAGCGAAGGCACCGGAAGTAGCATGTCAGAAGGTGGATTTCGCAAGGTTGCTCATTTCTTGCCGGCTGCTGTAATGCTGACTTTGTGCGAGTAGAGGGATGCTGGGATCACATCACATCACTTTTAACTGCTACTCCTTCCTTCATTTTCTGGTTATTTGTAACAAATTTTCAGCTGTTCAAATTATTTGGTCTTCTAAAGGCAATGCGAAGAAATCATGAATTGACTTGTACATAGTGTTGTATATTCTGGGTAGCCGATGATCAGATGTACGTTGTGAAAATGTGATTAATTCGCCCGAACCTTCATTTACATGATTAATACAACAAGGTGTTAAGACCGTGCTGTACTTTTTATAGGAAGTTTTATATTTTATCCTTACTATATCTCATAGTTGTATCTTGCTATTAATATTAGGGTTATGTATTTAGAAACAATCCCACAATCATAGGGATTTGTTCTCTAGAATTAGTTGTCCACATTTCTTAAAATAGCTAGCAGGCTCATGTGTATGTGTGTGTGTATATATATATAGGTGTAATGACCTCAGAATTCAATAATTTAAGAATATATTATTCCTTTTAAATTTTAGATGGTATCAGGGCTCTTAATCTTTAGGAGTCTCTAACTGTGCCTGAAAACCCTAAGGCACAACCGTCATTGCCACAACCTTCACGAATCCTATTCTGGAAACTGTGGATAGATCCCAAATTATTGGAGAATTGTAGAATGTTCATTTTGCTTATAGATTAAATGGAAAAAATCATCTCAAATGGTCTCAACTCATTAAAACCATCTTGAAAGGAAAAGGGAAGGTCAGTCACTTGACTAATAATGGCCCTGATGAACAGGATGCCAAGTTCAAATCATGGGATGAAGACTCTATGATCATGGCATGACTGTGGAATTCAATGGTCCCAGAAATTAGTGATACTTGCATGTTCCTTAAATTAGCAAAGGAAATTTGGGAGGCAGTAGAGCCAAGGATGCTACTCAAATATATGATGCAAAAGTGAAAATTGTGGCTGCCAAACTGGGAAACAAATCTGTTGCAGAATACGTCAATCAACTCAAGTCCCTATGGATGGAATTGGATCACTATCGAGTTATAAAAGCAAAATGTTTAGAAGACTCAGTAACCCTTAAGGAGTATATTGAACAAGATAGAATCTATGATTTCTTGGTAGGCTTGAATCCTGATTATCATCAGGTTTGAATCCAAATCTTGGGAAAAGAGAAAGTCCCAGGGCTTAATGAAATGGTAGCCATTATCTAGAGTGAAAAAAGCAGGAAAGGACTGATGTTGGAGACCCCAACTACTGAAAGCTCAGCAATGCAAGCTGAAAGAGGAACAACCATGATAACTAACCAGAGGAAAAACGGGTTTTTCAAAATGGAGAAAAAGCAAGAGGAAGTCTATTGTACCTACTGCAACAAGCCATGCCACACAAGCGAGAAGTGCTGGAAATTACATGGAAAACCCCAAGCCAATAATGGAGGCAGAAAGGAGGCCCTCCAAAATGGGAAGGACAAAGACAAGCATGCATTGTTAATGGACAAGGTGAAGAATTTGTCCAGCTGAATCACGAAGAGATAGAAAGGGTAAAGTCCTTCCTTAGTAAATTGGAGAAGCCTTCAGGTACGTTCTCTTTAACATATTCTGGTAAGTTCCCATTTTCTTTTGGACTTAATGTTTCAGATACACCTTTTACCCATTTTTGGATACTAGATTCTAGTGCCACTGACCATATATTTCCCATGTTCTAGCAACAAGAAAATTTCCACAGCAGGTGGAACCTTTATAACTGCTGCAGGTCAAGGAGAAGTCCAAATAAGCCCATCTATAACATTAAAAAATGTCCTTTGTGTCCCTAAACTGTCCGCCAATTTGATTTTTGTACAGAAACTCACAAAAGATCTCTCTTGTAACGTTTTTTTTTTTCTCATAATGACTATTGTATATTTCAGGACAAGAACTCAGGGAGGACGATTGGACATGCTAGAGAATGGAATGACCTGTACTACATGGAGGATCCTAATCTTGGTATCGATAGTCACTCTCTCAAATCTGAATCCACCATGACCAATAAAGAGAAAGCTCAACTATACCATCGTCTGCTAGGACACCCTTCATTTCGAGTTGTAAAAGTTATCTTCCCTTCCTTGTTTAAGAATTTAAATGTGGAGTCTCTCCATTGTGAGGTGTGTGAGCTTGCTAAACACAAGCATGTACCTTTCCCCATTAGTAATAAAATGAGTCATTTTCCTTTTTTTCTTATCCATACTGATGTATGGGGTCTTGCTAATATCCCTAATATCGCAGGTGCTAAATGGTTTTTAACTTTCATAGAAGATTGTAGCTGGGTGACTTGGGTTTTCCTATTGAAACATAAATCTGAGATTAGCTCTATTTTTTTTTTCCAGTTTGCCTCTATGTTTAAAAATCAATTTGGAGTTAATATCAAGATAATTAGGTCTAGTAATGCCAAGGACTACTTTAACCTTGTGCTCAACTCCTTTTGCCAAAAGGAAGGGATAATTCATGAGTCTTCATGTGTTACACACCCCAACAGAATAGGATTGCAGGAAGAAAAAATGGGCACTTATTAGACCATACTAGAGCTCTACATTTTCAAAATCATGTTCCTAAGAAATTTTGGGGGAAAGCCCTTCTTACTGCCACTGCCACCTACCTAATCAATAGGTTACCCTCTAAAATCTTAGCATCAAAAAGCCCCATGGAAGTCTTATCCTCCTTCTACCCACACCTAGACCCTACAAATAAACTCCAACCTAGAATATTTGGGTGTGTATTCTTTGTGCATGTTCATAGTAATGAAAAGGGAAAATTGGACCCTAGGGCTGTCAAATGTGTATTCTTAGGGTACTCAACCACACAAAAGGGATACAAGTGTTTTCACCACCTGTCAAAGAGATTCTTTGTGTTAAGGGATGTCACCTTCAACGAACAAGAGAGCTACTTCCAACCTCATCTTCAGGGGGAGAATGTAAGAGAGGAAGATAAGCCTCTCATGCTTCCAAATATGGCCTTTGGACTTGAAATTGGGATAAATAGCATTGCTTCCCTGAAACTGAGAGAAGACTTGAACAAGCACCTGAACCAGCAGCAGGACCTGAATTAACACCTGAAAATCTGCACCTGAACAAACACTTGAACCAGCAGCAGGACCTGAATTAGCACATGAACAAGCACCTGAATCAGCAGCTAAATCTGCACCTAATGGTGGTAGGAAACTTGGAAAAAATCTGGTATATTCAAGAACAAAAAAGACCATTCTAGAATCTATCCATGTCCAAGAATCCAACCTACCATCCTTACATGAGGTAACAGTTTCTAATCCAAGAAATTCTAATAATTCTAATGAGTTTATTTTGGAAAATTTAGAAGCACAGGTGGATCAAAACCTGGATCTTCCTATTGCCCTTAGAAAGGGAACCAGAACATGCACCCAACAACCACTTTACCCTCTGTCAAATTTCCTATCCTTTGAAAAATTCTTTCCTACCCATAAAACCTTTCTCACAAACTTAAACTCTACACACACACCTTCCTCTGTAGTTGGAGCATTATCTGACAGGAAATGGAAACAAGCCATGGATGTGGAAACGGAGGCGCTAAACTAGAATAAGACCTGGGAACTTGTCACCTTACCAACTGGAAAAAAATCAGTAGGGTGCAAGTGGGTATGTGCTGTGAAGTATCAAGCTGATGGGATCATTGAACGTTACAAGGCAAGGTTAATAGCCAAAGGATTCACTTAAACCTATGGAGTGGATTACTTGGAGACATTTGCCTGGTTGCTAAGATGAACACAGTCAGAGTAATATTGTCATTAGCAGCAAATCATGATTGGGATATGCAGCAGTTCGATGTGAATAATGCATTCCTACACAGAGACCTTGAAGAAGAAATATACATGGAGTTGCCCCCTGGTTATGATGGACAGGTTGCTGTTGGAACCGTTTGCAAGCTAAAAAGGGCTCTATATGGGCTGAAACAATCCCCAAGAGATGGTTTGGAAGATTCACCAAAGTTATGAGAAGTTTGGGCTACAAATAGAGTCAAAGAGATCACACCTTAGTTATCAAACATCCAGTTTCAAGGGGAGTAACAATATTATTGGTGTATGTAGATGATATTATAATAACTGGAGTTGACAAAGAGAAATAGCAAATGTTAAGTCAATATCTTGCCACGAAATTCGAGATCAAGACGTTAGGGAGACTTAAATATTTTTTGGGAATTGAAGTGGCCCATTCCAAGAAAGGAATCTTCATATCTCAACAAAAATATATTACTGACTTGCTTAAAGAAACAAGAAAGACAATCTGCAAACCACCAAGTACTCCAGTTGATCCAAATATAAAGTTGGGAAGTGTGGAGGAGGATAATGTCGTGAACAAGGAAATGTACCAAAGACTTGTGGGCAGGCTTATTTACTTATCTAATACTAGGCCAGCCATTGCTTTTGTTGTGAGTCTAGTCAGCCAATTTATGCACCAACCAAATGAAGCACATTTGCAAGTTGCCCTTAGAATTGTTCAGTATTTAAAAGGGACTCCAGGAAGAGGGATTTTGTTCAAACGAAACAAGAGTACACCTTGAAGCATACACAAATGCAGATTATGCGGAGTTAGTTATGGATAGGAGATCAACTATTGGATACTGCACCTTCCTTGGGGGAAACCTAGTGACTTGGAAGAGTAAAAAAACAAAGTGTAGTAGCTAGATCAAGTGCTGAAGCAGAATTTCGAGCAATGGCCCAAGGAATATGTAAGCTTCTATGGCTGAAGATTATATTGGAAGACTTGAAGATAAGGTGGGATGAACCTATGAGGTTATATTGTGACAGTAAATCTGCAATTAGCATAGTCCACAACCCGGTACAACATGATAGAACTAAACATATCGAGGTGGACAGACATTTTATCAAGGAAAAGCTAGACAGTGGCTTGATTTGCACCTATATGTGTCCACTCTGAATCAACTTGCAAACATACTCACCAAAGGGCTGAACTGCACTAACTTTGAAAGAATTATATCCAAGCTAGGAATGGAGAACATCTACTCACCAGCTTGAGGGGGTGTGTCAAAATTGTGTTGTACTTTTTAGGAAGTTTTATATTTTATCCTTACTATATCTTTATTTTATATCACAGTTGTATCTTGCTATTAATATTAGGGTTATGTATTTAGAAACAATCCCACAATCATAGAGATTTGTTCTCTAGAATTAGTTGTTCATATTTCCTAAAATAGCTAGCAGGCTCGTGTGTGTGTATATATATATAGGTTTAATGATCTCATAATTCAATAATTGAAGAATATATTATTCCTTCTATTTGAGACAAGGGAAACATGAATTTTTGTATTCTCAATTGATAAAGCAAGTATATGCCCTTTGTGATATCTGATAGAAATTTTATATTTAGTGTTGTCATCTAATTATTTTTTTTCACATTATTGAAAAGATTAATATGTAATTGGTTATTAGTATAAAGAACTTTTACTAACTGAATATAAAATTAAACTCAATCAAATAATATCAAATAACAAACAAGAAGCTTCTTAGCCTACATTCGCCCATCCTTTTTAGAAAAGAAACATAATTTAAAAAAAGGAAAAGCAAGAATTCCTAGCATGGTGGAACTCAATTTTGAGTATGAACCATCATGTCTCGGGACAGAAATATGCATCATAGACCCCAAGGGTATGAATGATTATTAGCCAGTCTCCCATACTCATTGGTCTGTAATTCATATGACTGAGAGAATGGATTATTATAATAGGCAGCAGCAGGAGAAGATTTGTACACTAGAATCTTCCATGCACCATCATCATCTGCATTTCCATGCCTTATTTCCTTCCCACCATCAAAGCTAAGTAAATCTTCATTGACAAATCCACCACCTTGACATCCCCACTGATAATTCTCATTAGAGCTGAAGAAGCTGCGCAACGATTCGCTCTGATGAGAAAAACTAACAGAAGATTCCAACAGTGTCTCCCAACTAACATCCTCTTCTTCTTCTTCTAGATCAATCAGTGGCCTCTCCTCAAACTTTTGATCCTTCATCATGTCAACAACAACATCTTCTCTTGTCACCACTATCTCCTTTCCTCCTTCTCTTTCAGCTTCTGTGATCATCATCGATCTACACTCTTCGGTGGAAGAAGAAGAAGACGATGAAGATGATGATGATGATAATGAGCCTGTTGGCGACGATGATGACTCGGTTAACTGCCACATGCCACTGAGAAAAGTCTCAAGAGCTTCGATCTGTATGTGTGGGATTGGCTCCACCAAAGGGTACTCATAGGAACCACAAAACCCTTTGGCCTTGCACCACTCATAGAACTCATACAGCTTATTGGACTGCACCGATGCTTTCTTGTATATGTTGAAAGCAGTGATGCTGTTCCTGTAAGGCATCTGAAACAGATTGTCCAGAACCACACTTATCTCCTTCCTGAACCTCGTGTAGCAAACAAAGCTGTCGCGAATTATGAGCTTCATCGCTGACTGGACCATGAAACTTCTCGCCGCAACCCCTTCAGGGAAACAATCCATCACCCTGTCTATAAGGCTCTGAAGCTGTGGCAACAATTCAAGCATTTCACCCATTTCCTTCATTTTCTGTTGCAAAGTTTCATCCATAGCCATACTAGTACCTCCTTCTTTCTCTTCTTTTTCTCCTTCTTGTTGGTTTGGATTGTTTTGGAATTTGGTGCTATCTACCATAACACAATTGAGGGCTTCATCCACTAGTTGTGCATAGTTTCGGATGAAATTTGTGTATGAATATGATCTTGATGATGAGTCATCCCTGAAGTGGCAGGGGTAAAGAGAGATCAAGCCATTGGAACGAATCCAGACGAGTTCAGTCCAGAGAGGGCTGTTTCCGGGGACAGAACGAAGCAAACGGTGGAGGAGGATGAGGCACTTGAGCGCCACCCGCCAGCTGCTAGTGGTGCCGAACCGGCGGGTGAAGCTGAGTGCAAAGGAGTGACACAAAGTTGGGGATGCAGACAAGAGCTTCAAGAGGTGGTTTATGTACTTGTCTTGCACTGGAATGTCATCTGGTGCCGTTGATTTTATGATGATCATATTGATATCAGAAAATCCACCAGCTGAAGCAATCTTAGCATAGCTCACATAACTATGCTCTTTTAGAGAAGTGAAAACTTGCCTGAACTTCCTCTGCATGTTTTTATCCTTTTTTAGTACATATGCTTCAATTATGATCCATTGAGGGGAGGTTCGTCTTGTGTTTTGCAAATGCTAATTAGCCTTAAAAACGGTGTCCAAGAGGTTGGTGATGGCTGTGTTGTGTTGTCACTATCTGTGCTTAAGTGACAAATTTATGTGATATTGTTTTGTTGGACTTGTCTTCGGTACTGTCGTGGCTACAACTACAAGAGATGTGTGATTGTATTGTACAAGAATGTCACGTGTACAGTAAAATTTAGATAACAAAGTAGACAACTCTCTTACAAAAGCATGAGTTCTACTTTGTTCACATTTTTCTCTCCATAATGAGATCCATGCTTTTGTGAGAGAATTGTACCTTATTATCTAAATTTTATTGTGCATGTTGTATTCCTCTGTATTTAATCCAAATCAGGCGGATGGAGGCAGAACTACACAAGGAAAAAAGGAGTTATAAACTATTGGGTCTTGAAAGGGAGAGAAAGTGACATACAACACAGCCGGCAAAACTATAGCCTTTTATATAGAGAATTTTTTCAAGAGAGTTATTTGTAAACTAATTTTATGGTAAACTTAATAGTTAATGTACAAATAGCATTTTTAATTTCTTTTTATGTTCTCATAACAAAAGAAAAAGTTTTAGCTTCTATGTTCATTATTGGACACGTTAATTATTGTGTTAAAATGTAAGAGGGATGTAATAAAAAACTGATTTCTTTAAATGATAAATAATAAAAACACAGTTATTTCTTATTCAAACAGCCCTATTGACATAATTATATAAAGTTTCGAATGTTTAGGAATTCTGAGTTTATTGTGATGTGGAGGACATATGTTGAAGAATCTGTACAAAGATATCTAGTAAATATTCTACAAAGATCAAGACAAGTTTTTGGTTTGACACAGCACAGCTAGCGATGTCTTGCATGTACATATAGCGCTACCAAGGAAAAGTCACCAGCTGTACAGTTCTTGATTGGCCTGATTTTTCATGTAACAAGAGAAAAGAATGAAAATTTGGGCAATGGACTTGCGATACAAATTATAAAGGGACAGTAACTTATTGTTAGTTTTCAGTTGTATTTGAATGAATATGTGCCTCATGATGATTACTTGTAACTGGATATATTTTGATAAACTATAAGATACAAGATTCAACAAAAACATGTATATCATTGTTATTTTTTTTTATGTGATAACGTATGATTGATAGCATAAAATAATTTTACATAATAAAAATTAATTTCATTATTTAATTTTTAAATAAAATAAAAGATAAAAATAAATCAAAAACAATTTCATTTTTTTAACACTTTTTTAGCAATATAATAGGTCGAGAAACTAACTAGCTCCAATTTAAACAAGTAAATATTTATTGACTATTTGGACTCATTTTTAAGACATTAGATGAGAAACTTGTTCTCAAAACAAGTGTGAAGTTTAATTGTATAGGATCTCGTTAAAACACTTTATATCTAATAAGTAATTAATTAATCCAAGGTGTCCTATTGACTGCTATGTTATGCAATAAAATATTTCTCCCTCCATTCATATAATAGAAAAGTGTTCATTTTCAATCCATACATGCCCATAAGAAATGAAAAAATCTACTAATTACACTGTTTTGTACATTTTATTTTTTTAAATCCAACAAAATATGTTTTTTTTTTCCTCATATGTAAGTGTGTCAAATGAGCCGGGCTAAAATTATGTCTGTTTTTAGGGTCTGACTCATTTATGATCAATTCGCGGCCTAAACGGGTAGCCAACTGCCCTTTTTTTAAAGAAAATTAAAATTTTGGTCTAATTTTATGGTTTTAAATATAAAATTGTGAATAATTATGTGCAGTCATTTTTAGCTATTTTTTATCATCTATCTATTAATTAATCAGAAAGAAATAGTTTAAATGGTTAATTACGAGATCATATTATCTTTTTTATTCCTTCAACTATCTTGCTTGAAAGATATCAAATGCTATCAAAACCTATTTGAAATCGATTCATGAATTAATACAACTTTTATTAATTAAATAACGACATATAACATTAATGTGAGTACTGTTATGTTATTGATCAAAAACACAATTGGAACTCTTTCTCATTGATTAATCAATAATAAACAATATTTGAAACTATATATCGACTTGTAGGGCGTAGACAAGCATTGAAAGAATGGAATGCAAAATTTATCAATATCTATGTCATAGCACTTTAGCTATATAGCAATATAAATATAGTTAAATAGTTAAGCATAATAAATAGTTAAACATGCTCAATTATAAGTCTAAATAGTTAAATTCTAAACTCTTAAACTCCAAAATAAAATTTAGAGTCCAAAATGAAACTTTTAAAATTTTGGTTTTTTTTTTTAAAAAAAATCACAGGCCGAATTATTTTTAAAAAAATTTTCACTTTTTTATTTTTTTCATGTAAAGTTCATCAATTTAACCGGACTCACAGATCAAACTCATTTTGACAGCCCTACTCATATGCAATCTAGAAAAGGAAAGTGGTAGACATGGCCCAATCCATAAAAATAGAAAAGGAGTTATTTACCCCGGCCGTATAACCCAAGGCCCAAAGGGGCAATCCCGCAATCCCAAAAAAACCCTAAATCGTTGGTGAAAGAGTGTGTGTATGTATAAGCAGCCACTCCCTCTCTCCAAACCCTAACCTCAGAACACGAGCGAGAGAGAACGAGCAATCAAAGATGGCACAGCAACCACTGGAGCAGGTGCAGTGCTTCGGCCGTAAGAAGACCGCCGTGGCCGTCACCTATTGCAAGCGCGGGCGTGGTCTGATCAAGATCAACGGCTGCCCGATCGAGCTGGTGGAGCCGGAGATCCTGCGTTTCAAGGCGTTCGAGCCCATCCTCCTCCTCGGGAGGCACCGCTTCGCCGGCGTCGACATGCGCATTCGCGTCAAGGGCGGAGGACACACCTCTCAGATCTACGCGATAAGGCAGAGCATAGCGAAGGCGCTGGTGGCGTTCTACCAGAAGTACGTGGACGAACAGAGCAAGAAGGAGATCAAGGATATCCTGGTGAGGTACGACCGAACCCTCCTCGTCGCCGATCCCAGGCGCTGCGAGCCCAAGAAGTTCGGTGGTCGCGGTGCTCGTGCTAGGTTCCAGAAGTCTTACCGTTAAATTCTCAGTTCAGAGTCTCTATCTCTCTTTATTTGTTTCAGTTTTGGGTTATGTTGTGTTAAGCTTTTGAAGGTTGAACTTGTAGTTCGGTGACTTTGATTTGCAGTGTTGAGACGCGATGTTTCGTTTTTTTTTCCTTTTTTAAATTGAACTTGTTATTTAGACTTTGAATACAAGTTTTACATGATTCTGTTATTTTCTATTCTGCTAGTGATTTATGGCAAATGATTGCAGTGATTTATGGCAAATGATTGCCTTTATTTAGGGTTCTGAGACGGTGCCGGTTCTTGTATGTCGCTATGCTTTTAAGTGTTGTTGTTTTGTTTGGATTATCAAATTGATAGAATACAGTTATGTGTAGAATGGTTGTTGTCTGAATAGAGAATGCAGACTTGTCAAGTTAATTGAAATGCGTTTGAGATGCTGATCAGCGAGGCTTTGTGATATTGGTCGATTACTCCACGGAATGAAAGGAATTGATATTCCTCGCTAGATGTATGTGTATGTGTGGTCGTTTGCCATCATTTTCATATAGGGTTAAGTGTCAACTTAGTTTTCAAAATAGAATTTCAAAATGGTGCCCTCATTAGTCCTCAAAATTTCAGAAAAATTGCCAACGGAGAGACTAGTGGGGGCAATATTTTTAAATTTTAGGGACTAAATTGGAACTACATTGTTTTTAGTAATCACTTAGTGCACACTTAGTGCACCGAAACATTTTTGAGGGAATAAGTGAGCACTTGACCCTTTTTGAATGCAATCTAGAATAGTAGCTCTCAAATACCCAATGCAGGGGAAACTACCTTGCTACTTGCTCTCTCTCCTGAAGTTGCACTCTGATTCAGCTTGTATCTATCAAGTTGGTTTGGAGTTGGAACCCTGCTTTGATCACCCAACCCCTTGCTCTGTGATTATGTGGCTATAAGCGTTGAATGCGATTGTGTGTCTATTTAACATGCAGATGTTGGTCATTTATAAAGTGGTTGTTTTGATGTTTCTTGGTAGTAAACGTAACTATGAATTAAGTTCAACTATTTGGTCGATTGCAAATTATGAGACAGGCTACTTCTTTGCATTTGACTTGTTTTTATTGGGTGCACTATGCGAAATATTAAACTTGATATAAGATTGGAGTGTTTTTTTTTTTTTTTTGGTCGAAAAGATGGGAGTATGTTTGTAAAAATGCTAAGTACCAACCAACCTGCTTCCAATTTTCTCTGGCAATTCCTGTTCTTGGGTAGTGCCGAGCAAACCTCAGGAGTAAGTAGGGGATTGACCGTGACCCAACTCGTGCAGAATTTAAAGCCCAAGGTTTTCGTTTATTTTTGTGGGTTGTGAAATTGAAAGTTGAAGGCTAATTATATCAAAAGCATTACTCTTATCTTGGAAGAAAAATAAGTACAAACAAGAGTGTTAAGATTTTGATTTAAACCTTAAAATCTTATGATTTTTAAAAGATATCTTATTGCAGTTAAATGAAATGATCTTACAATTTAAATTATGTTGCTATTGTACATTTTACCTCTATATTTTGCTGTTTAATATTCTTACGATTTTGATTTTAACAATCTTAGTGAGCATAAGCAAATGGCCCTGCCAAAAGAAAGGAAAAATAAATGGTTGTTTTGTATTCTTTTGTAATTTGATTCAGGTAAAAAAAAAACAAGTTGAAGACATCATGAGCGAGTCAGTCATTTCTTAAAAAAAAGTATCAATAATGATGTTAAGTAAATTTATGTAATTGATTTTGTGACGTGGTGGTAGTTTATTTTGTCCATTAGCTATGTGGGAATTTGATTTTTATTTATGAAAATAAAAAAAAAATATTTTGTGACCATTTTATATGAGTTTAGTTACTAGATTAGTCATTATTACCGTCTAGTCAACCTTGACACCAAAACAATTTATATTTCAAATTGATTTCTTGAATTATAAATTAACTCAATATTTCATTAAATTATAAGATTCAACTTATAAGTTGAAAAAAATAAATCTCAATTTTAATATATTTAAATAGTAATTACGTGAAGCAAAGGTCTTGAACTAATTACACCTAATTTTACATTGATTTCATCTACTAATTATGATTGCGAAGTTGCCCTAAATTGTCTATGTAAACTAAAATGTTAACACCAAAGTATGAATGAAATAATAATAAAAAAATTCTAACAAATTAATATAAGAATTTGCTCGTTTGATTTTTTTTTTGTTACTATATGGATTTGGTTTTTTACATAGGTCATTGATTTTGAATTTAGTTTCTATATGATTTTTTTTTAATAAAAAATCAATCCTTACTAGAGCAATCTTTTATTTAAATAAGTCTATATTTGCCATGATAGTTTATTCGCTCGAGATGACTCACTAATAAAATTATAATTTTACTTAATATTGTTACGACTTTAACTGACATTGTTTAGTTCACTATTATGTAACAAATAACATATTATGACCGTAGGTATGACTTATTTACAAAAGATTAAAGGTGTAGAGATTGATTTTGGAAAAAAAAAGATGTGGGGACTAATTTAACATTAACCGTACGTGTAAAAATCAAAATTAAGAGTACCAATTTGATCAAAATAGTACTCTTGGGTGGTTTTGGTGGGTGAGGGTTGAATGAAGATTGATCGTCAAACAACGAAGCTCCTCCTCATCTTGCAGGAGGCTAACTTGTAAGAATTTAGATGCCTAAGTTAACAAAGATAGCTAACACTACTTTTTAAGTAAAGAAATTAATGTCATACGTAACACAATGTGGATAAGTGGTATTTATAGGGTTCCGAATTTAGTTTGCATCTCTGTCTACCTTAGGATTATGGGCCATGACCTTCTGAAAGCTAAGCAATCAAGCCCTCAAACACCTGTGTCTCTCTCACTCCCAAACTTGGGTCACTCTTAGCCCAGTAACTCCTAACTTGTTGGTTGGTGAAATGCGAATCCCGAACCTAATTAATATTGGTTTGTAACATAATTCATTGTTAGAGTTAGGAGATGATATTAAGTCACAAATTTTATTTATTTTTTTAAAAATTAAATTCATAAAAAAATAGTAACTTTATGATTAAATGAGACACTCGTTTTAGAGCTGTCATTAATGATTATAAGATTCTAGCTTCTAATTTCCCATCTTGTTCATTCTACTTACTAAGCGTGTAGGTAATGTTGCCGCGCATATGCTAGCTAAGTTTGCCCGTACTTTTGATGACAAAATTTGGATTAAGAGTTGTCTTATTTGTATAACCCCTCATATTGCTAGGGATTGTGCTAAGCTTGTTTCTATCGAATGAATTCAAATGTTCCACATAAAAGTAAAGTATTGATTTTTTTTTTTGGGTAAATAGTAAAATGTATTTTTTTTGGTAATGAAATAGTAAAAAGTATAGAGGGTAAGAAGAAAATCCCTATAGACTCTTTTCATCCTTGTTGTCCAAGGTAATATGGTGAGTATTGGTAATTGGTAGAAACCCGGACCCAAAAGCCTTGTAAGAATCGGGTCGGGTATAAGTGTGATGGTAAGCGAGCGTGAGAGAGAGAGTGTGATCGCATGAGTGAAAGGGGGGAAGTGTTGTGTTGATAGCTAAAGAGCTTAGGGAGCTAGGGTTTTAGCAGCCGTCGAAGGTTTCTTCGTTGGGGTTTTAGAATTCATTCATTCATTTTTCTGAATTCCCAAAACATTCACACAGTTTTGTTCTTCGCACCCTAACAAGTCGCTCTCTCTCTCTTCGTTCTCTGCTAACAATGGCGAGCGCTGTTCCTCCTCCTCCTCCCCAACCTGCCGCCGACGCCAAGGTCGATGAGAAAGTCGACTACTTCAACCTTCCCTGCCCCATTCCCTTCGAAGAGCTCCACCGCGAAGCTATGAGTCTGTTCCCCCTTCACACTTTCTCTTACCATTTATTTATTTATTTTGTGAGATTATGATTTCACATCTCACTGTTTATATTTATTTTTTTCGTTTCGTTTTATCAAATCTTAAAACCCTTGATTGATTTGGGGATATTTTCGTTGGGGTTGTTGCAATTACTTTTTTTTTTGTATGCTTGCATGACACACTTGAATCTGTTTGTTTTGCGGTCTCTGATCAGTGTCTTTGAAACCCGATCTTTTTGAGGGTATGCGTTTTGATTTCACCAAGATGCTCAACCAGAAATTCTCTCTCAATCACAGGTAACTTTTATTTATTTATTAGTATGCAAGTTAAATTATGTTATTTTTATGAAGCACGGACACATCTTCGACGGCATGTCCGACACTCTAGTACACTCATATAATTTTTTTTCAGCTAAGAATGCACAGTACACGTGTCTTTAACAAGGATTGATACATGACATATATCCATAGTGCTCTATATTTTTTGTAAATGATAGTGAAAATTGGTAGTTTGACATCTATTGATTATATCAAGATATTATTGTAAATCTTAAACATGGAATTTTTTTTCCTTACAATTTTTAGTTAGATATGCGTGTCACGTTTATGTCTTGTAATATTTTGAATTTGGTGTCTGTTTTGTGTAAGTGTCTTTGCGTTGTAATGTTAGTTTATTTATTTATCTATCTGATTTATGCATTTTTGTAATCTGGTCAGCGTGTCGATGGGACCTATTGAGATTCCTTCTCAGTCTGCCGAGACTATTAAGATTCCAACTGCTAATTATGAGTTTGGTGCAACCTTCATTGATCATCCTAAGGTAACATGGGTTTGGTTGCAATGAATGGGATTGTGGTTAGTTATTCTGTAATTTGTGCATCTCAGTGACAATGGTATTCATTCTGCAGTTGTTGCTCTGGGGGAGAGTATTAACTGATGGGAGGCTGAATGCAAGAGTCAAGTGGGACTTGTCTGAAAATTTAACTTTTAAAGCGAACGCTCAGGTATGCTTGTTTCTATTATTTGGGTGCCAGAATTTTCTATAATTCCCTTGGTACTTTGTTACTACATCAATTGGATGTAAAAATCTTAAACTCGATTACAAAAATTACTTCATATTGTTTTGTTGTGCCTATTTTAAAGTTTAAGGAGGTAACTAAAACTTACTGGTGTCAGAAAAAGAATATATCTGTGACATAGAATGATCATTATGTTTTATTCATGCAGTATTTGATTTATGACATCCCCCTCCCATTCTTGTACCTTTTACTGTTTGCTTTCCTTGTGTCTTTGCTAGCCATAATCTTCTATCTTTTCTTCTGCTTCTACAGCTTACAAATGAGCCACACATGTCTCATGGGATGTTCAACTTTGATTACAAGGTCAACTACTTTCACGTTTTTAGATTTAAATCACTTAATGCCCTCCTCTTCTAGCTGTGGATTTGCATGTTCTATCAATTAAACCTTGTCTTTTGTTTGGTATATTTTATATTGGAGTTTCTTGATTGAAGTTTCACATACTAACAATACAAACTGCCTTTTCCTTGTTATGTTTCAATATGTTTTTGCAGGGCAAAGACTATAGGACACAGTTGCAACTTGGGAATAGTGCCTTAGTAGGAGCAAGTTATATTCAGGTAGATGATCTGCATGCCATGTTAAGTACATCCATTCCTCGTGTTGTTAAAGAACACATTTTAGTGACAAACTGTCTGGGATGATAAAATTCGACATTACTTGGTGGTCTGCCTTATTATTAATGGTTTTAATATGTTTGAAGTCTATAAGTAAACTTATAGACTTGTGCCATGGTTTTTGTTGATAAAAAAATGTTCATCAGCATTTCCTGAGCAAGGTTCTTCAGGTTTAGATATTTTATTTCGTTTGGTTCTAATGCCCACTATTTGGTTCCTATGAAAACATTTTATCTGGTTTAGCTTGTTATCATAATATTACAACATTTGAGATGAGAGCTGTGGAGATCATTAGCATGTTATTATCTATTCCTATTGCATGTTTTGATGCCTAATTGTTCCCTGCTGATGCTATAGAGACATTTTAAGAATGTATGTAAAATACTATAAATTATTACTGAAATTTTGCCAAAAAAAATTTCAGAGTGTGACTCGTAATTTATCAATCGGTGGGGAGGTATTTTGGGCTGGTCAGCATCGGAAATCTGGTGTTGGTTATGCTGCTCGCTATAACACTGATAAATGGGTAAGAATTTCAACTTCTTACATTATCTGCTTAACAGCTGCCACTACTGCTTCTATTTTTATCCTTATTTTAAATGCTTTATATTTGTTTATTTATCTATGAATTTATGCTTTTATTCTGTTGTATTGCAGTTCTCTGGCTACTATCATGCTGCTTCATTGGTCAATTTCATGGTTTTTGTTTTTGTAATCTTCCTGTTAAAAATATTGTACACATAACATTAACTTTCTCATCTTCCTATGCCGTTGTGGTGGTTATTTATTAATCTGGACGGCCTTAGTCTGATAACTTGTCAGTCCAACATATATTCTTTTTTTCCCTTTTTCTTTACGGGGATTATACTTTTAGGGCTAGGTTGTGGTATTGGATGGGCTTTAATGATTCTTTTAGACCTTGTAAGTTTGTTAGTTAGAGAACTCATGCTTCTTTGATTCCATCTCAGCATTCACACGTTTTGCCCTGCATTGAGTAGTCTCTGTCATGGCATATATTATTTTCCACTTTGTAGTCTTACTATATGCATTTAAAGTGTAGTCTCTGTCAGGACACAATAGGCTATATTTCATTTTATCTTCATTCTTTGGGTTTAGATTCTCTTTCTTTCCCTGAACTGGCTTTTCATAAACATAGTAAAGAAACCATTTAATATCCCATTTAAAATTTTCAACTTGCCCATGTACCTCAGGTTGCTACTGGACAAGTTGCTAGCACTGGAATGGTTCTTCTAAGCTATGTTCAGAAGATATCTGAGAAGGTGAGTCTATCATGATGAATTGTATTTATGTTGTTTTCAATTGAACTTTTTTAATTTCTGCATAAAATGTACACTTCAGGTTTCTCTGGCGTCTGAGTTAATGATGAACTACTTGTCAAGAGATGTCACAGCTAGCTTTGGTTATGATTACATCCTTAGACAGGTAGCTCTTTTCTTTCATGAATTCAGTCACATACTTGAATTAATACCAAAATGAATGTGAATACTGTAGTGAAACTAGCAGGAATGGGGGGAATGGAGTTAAAATTTGCAATTTATCTATCTTTGCATCACATCTAGATACATCTTTTAGTTTCACTACTCCCTTTCTGTTTATGTCAGTTTATTTACATGCATAATAACTTGTAACACAAGTATTTGCAACTTAAATGTTTGTATGTATCTATGCATAATAACACCATAGGTATTTGAGTCAATTTATCTATCTATGTGCACTTAATGTATCTATGCATAATAACACCATTGGTGTTTAGGTCAATTTATCTATCTATGTGCACTTCATTCTCTAAAGTGCAAAGATTAGGTGAACACGTAGTGCATTTAATGTGTACCTTCCATATGAATTATTTTCATCTTTATACGTTATCCTGAAATTTTTTAACTTTATGCATGCTTTATTGAGCTATGACACCAATATTTTTTAAGTTTTTTTTTCTTTATTGGTTAGAACTTTTCTTCCCAACCTTGAGAAGAAAACTGGTAGAAGGAGTAATCAATTTTTATACTTCCATAAACTACTCCTACAAGCATCTTTCTATAATAATATAAAATAAGGGCATACGTGTCTTTTAATTACATTTACATTTTCTTTCTTCTCACTTTTCTATCCAACCAAGCAACAAAGAGAAAACATATTTTTCTCTTCTCTCTCCATTTTCTTTCCTCTCATCTTCTTTCTTCTCATTTTCTTTCATCATCCAAGCAAAGTGTAAATGAAGCAAAGCTTTCCCTTTATTTTTAATGAACCCAACATTTTATGTGATAATTGTGAGTTGAAATGGGTATTTCGTACTTAACAATTTCACATGACAAGAGAAGATAAAAGGATAATGAACTGAATTTTGAGAATATACAGACTATCCTATCCCTGGAAGCTTTCAACTGGGAAAAAAGAACAGGAGAGTAATGAAACGATGAAAAGAGAAAGGTAGATTCAGGTGATTAGGTGACATAATAATAGGTCACATTTGCTATTTGGATTATTACATGGTTCATTTGGGATTAGTGAGCACATTATATGGCATTAAAGCCATTTTTAACAGATGCTTTTGAACTTGGATAATAATGATGAATTGTAATCGTAATGATAATGTCCAGTTTTTATGTGATATTACATCTTAAATCTTGTTATGTTTATCATAGTGCCGACTTAGGGGGAAGATTGATTCCAACGGTACTGTTGGTGCTTTTTTGGAGGAGCGGTTAAATATGGGCCTGAATTTTATTCTTTCTGCGGAGGTCAGAGTTCTTTTCTTTTTGTTTTTGCTGATTGTTGTTTTTTTTTTTTTGGGGGGTGGGGGGTATGTGTATAATTGAAAGTCTAGTTTGATCATTCAAATGAGTTGGCTTTTGCATTTTTGCCTTGACATGGTCTTCGTATTTATACATTGCAGCTTGATCACAAGAAAAAGGACTACAAATTCGGGTTTGGTTTGACCGTTGGAGAGTAGATTAGCAGGACTAGGGTTACGTTTTCCATTGCTGCAGCCATCTTTAGCAAGCTTTTTTGCTTCTTTTTCCATGTTAGAGATTGTTCTTTCTAAAAAAAAAGGGATACAAAAGGAGGAAAGATCATTTATGCCGGGAAAATACATTAATATCCACAAGTTGCTGCAGAAATTTTAGTAGTCATTAATTTATTTGGTACTTGGGCCTAAAAAAAACTTTATTTATTTGAAACTCTTGCCCTGTTTTCCCTTGAGGGGGATGTAGAGTGATATCAGATTAATGCATATTGTGAGATTCATTTCCAATAATGATTTTAGTGTTAGTGTTACGTCCGTGCATTTCTTAGATTTGAGTACATAACGTTACTACTGCAGCAAGAATGCTTTGTGATATGCCAATTTTTTAAAGCTAAAGTCATTGCATAATTTAGTGATAGATTATTGTTTTGGATCTTCCTTTGCTCGCAAATAAGACTTCATACGGGGGACAAAGATATTTTGGAAGAAGTTACCATTTTTTATCTCATATACTTTCTTTTGTATTGTTTGATGTCTTAGTTTTTGTGTTTCGTTTCTTCTGATGTGCCCAAAAAAAGTTGCGCCTCTCTTGTGGCATAGGATCATATCGTGTAGTTAAGTAAAATCATGGGAAAAATCTCTGCTGCGTTGGGGTAAATAATTAACCTTGTTTACACCTGCTCTTAGTATGCCCACCCAACCTCTTGGATTTTTTACCCTAAATTTGTTGGCCTACTCGAATTCTTATGTTGTATGTACCCTAAAAAACTCCTACTCTGCGCGGTCTTATTACTGGTGTGTGACTAATTTTCATTTGAGTGTTGCCTTAGCTTGACACAATATGCTTCATGGGTTTAAATCTTACTTTTACATGACACACAGATCCGCTGGCCAAGTCAAATCTCATGGTATAATAATTAGATTTTGGGTTTAATTGATTTACATGTTCTATTATTTGAAAATTTTTAATTAGATCGTCATATTTTAAAATTTTACAATATGATTCTTAATATATATATATATATATATATATATATATATATATATATGTATATATTTTGTCGTTGGAGCATTTCTAACAACAGGATAGTAGATTGAGACCACTTTAAAAATTATTAAGACCCAAGAAGTTGGTAATTATTTTATCTTAAGACAGAAATTCATATTCATTTTATCAAAATACTTTTTAATTTGTCCCTGTCCATTTTTACCAAACCATTGTGAATGACTCTTCACACCACTATTTCACAGCGCATTTACCAGAAATAACATTTTGAAAAGTTGCAAAATTTGTGTACAATACTTTTAAGGGTGAGTTTGGAATCAAATGAAATGGAAAATGATTTGATTTGGAATTATTTGAATTGATTTGATTTGAATTGCAAATCAATTACCATGTTTATAATTCATTAAAATAAGAATTGATTTGATTTAATTAGATTAATTTATATTTTTATCCTTTTTAAAATAGGAATGGACTTTTTTAAAAAAAAGAATTTTTTGAAAAATAGCTTTTTTATTTTTCCAAAAAAAAATATTTGGGACTTTTTAATTTTTTCAAAAAATTATTTATTTTCCAAATTTTTTTTTGGAAAATTAAAAAAATTGGAAAAATATTTTTTGGTGGTAAATTTTTTTTCAAATTATTTTTTTTGAAAAAAAAATCTTTTGAAAAAAATAAGAGTAAAATAGTCTTTTATAAGTTTGATTTAATAAAGATGATAGTTTATAAATTTAGTTAGTTGAATAGAGATAAAATAGTTTTTATGTAAAAATAAATCAATTTCAAGTAAATCTTTATAAAAGTAATAAGATTTTTAATGTAAGTAATTTAAATTCTTATGAATTTAAGAAATCAAATCAATTTATTTTTTTAAAATACCAAATATAAAAATTGATTTACAACTTAAATAATTTTTTATTTTGTTTGATTCGAAACATATCCTAAATTTTGAGTCGGAATGAATTACTTTTCATTTACGTTCCAATAAGGACTATCAATCCAAGTGCAGACAGAACCTAGTGCAGCGGTAGAGACTAAATTAAGGGCTCTCAACAGCCTCGCTACTTGGAACTAGGTAGTATTTTCCGACAAAGCTTTCAACTACATATGACTCTGGGAAACTGAAGCTATTCCATATAGCCCCACAAGGCATGCAAAAAAAAGTTGCGGACACTCCCCTCAAATTAAATTTAATACAAAAAAAAAAAAAAAACTTTAGCCCATGCTTTTGTTTTATGTGTTGAAGAAACCCAATTTGTTGAATAAAAGCAGAAATTAGAAAATCTAGTGAGCCCCTCATACGCCAAACAAAAACAAAAGGCAGAAATAAAATGAAATGTCAAGCCTTTTGAATATTTCAAATACCACCGCACTTTTGTTATTTATTTTCTTTTCTTTTTCTACATCCACATAAGTTTGAGGCAGCATCATAAGTAAACTAATTTGATAGCAACAGCTATGTATACTACATCAAGTTGTCCTGAAGCAAACCACGTTAACGCCACAGAAATGAGATGAAAAGGTCGGTGGTACAGAGGGAGGGTGAAGTTAATAATAATTTTGATCATCCATGTGCTTAAACAGGCACTAGAGTTTGCTTTATTTTTGTTGTAAAGAAAAAGTTTAGAGAGAGAAAAAAAAGGGTCTATCTTTTTAATGCATGTCACATTTCGTGTCTACAAATAGCACATACAAATCGGTTAGAGGATGGCAAAATGAATCAAACTTAACCCTTTTTTCAGGTCAAGTGCTTCAAAATCCTTTTTATAAAGTGTGAAATCAATCTCCCATTGTTCAAGATTTTACTTTCTAATTGATTGTAGGGACACTAAATCTTTGCCATGTTATTCACTTAACAACCTTATAAGGTTTTGAGGCCCTTTCTGCCTGCCATATTGCAAAGGAAAACATGGACACAAGTTGTTGCCTTTACTGTAAAGGGGACAGCCCCCTATTATAAAATTATTAACCCTACACATAGAGAAACAACACCCCATCACTTATCTGTCAGAGACTGAGAATCCTACAGGGAAAAAAGCAAATTATGTACTATTCCTTGCAGATTGAATAATTTTGCTAAGTGCACATGGGACATGAAGGGCAGAAGATAATTGATGTTAAAACTTAACAACGATGCATACACTGTTAAACAAAGAAATGAAATTTTACATTACTATATGAAAGTTTCTGTTAATAGAGAGAGTCATTCAACCATAAGAGATGATGCTAATTTCAACCATAAGAACTGAAAAGGATGGAATGGGAGAGTAGCTCCATTGCAGTATTGCACCCTTTAAAGCCTTTTGATTACTACTGTAATTCCCTGATGCTGTACAAGCTCAGATAGGTACTTTTCTGAGAGCAACTGAACCTCAAGCTCCCAACTATTACTTAAATCCCAATATGGGGTATATAGTGGGGTTGAGTTTCCCTCAAAATGTTCAAGAAATCTTATTCTCCAAAAAATGAAAACAAAAAATAGGATCAGTAGATAAAGGAAGAAAACTGCTAGAGAGTAGTGATAACTACTAAGATATGAAAACAAAATGAGGCCTCTGGGGGATGGTTTTCCTTGGCCTCTTCCTGTAATTCACTACTTCAACCCATCCATATGGCTCAGCTTCAGATATAGATGACTCCGGTTCTGAATTCTGGTTATTATCACTGGAGGTAAAATCAATGACTTCAGGTTTTGGAGTGTTGATGCATCTACTAGCACTTTGACTGGCAGGCTCTGCTGAACTACTTTGTGAACAGTTATTTTGACCTTGGTTTTGGGGCTCCACTGGAAACACTGAGACCTGAAAACAATTCCACGTGATTTGGATCACAAATAATCTACATATAGTAAACAACAAAATGTCAAAATCTAAACATTAAATCAGAACATGGCTTGTTACCTTGCATGTAATGGAGCAGAAGCGATTGCGCTCTTCTTGTAAGTGTTTTCCACATACTTCACATGCACCACCTGACTTTGTTCTTGAAGCAAAGTTGAATTCTTTGGATTTAGAATCAGGGCTTTGATCAGCAACTTTAGATTTATTGATTGAAGGTCGGGGTTTAAGATGCACAATCCTTTCATTATTGGATATGTAAGTCTGCCAAATCATGTCACCATTATAAGAAACAAAATAAGTTAGTTGATTGATTCTTAATTAGAAAAACATGTTCAAAGGTTGCCATTAATAGGCCAGTTAGGATTTGAATCAGATATACCAACTTCGTATCAACAAATACTAAAATAGGAATGAAAAATAGACATGGCTTGTTTCACTGATGACAGCATTAGAAAATTAATGGCAGATTCATCATCAGCAATCAGAGCAAAACAAATCAAGCACTATATAGAAGCAATTAATAAGATTAGTACCAAGAGATTTAATTGATTTAAGTCAAGTGGAAGAATCAATCGTTACCAATAATGAATTCAATACAATCTTGTGGCAGAAAAAGAAGAGAGAACCTGAATTTTTGAGCAGTCAAAATATTTCTGAAGCTCAGAATGGCGAAAGACATCCTGATATGAATACTTGTAAATCTGAAACCTTCTGTGGTGTGAATGAGCTTCCTTACAGTGCCTACACACCCTAACTCCACAGTCTATACAGAACACATTCTTCTCATTTGACCTAAGGTCATGGTGATCATCACAATAGCCAAAGCTGCTATTCATAAGAGCTCTAATCCAATCTCTATTTCTTTCCCTTGCTAACATATTCTGATCCACCTGCAAAATCAAACCCATTGGATGCCAAAGGAACTCAAAAACACTTCAAAAAAGAGGGGAAAAAACAGTAAAGCCAAACACAGTTCAACCCCAACAATCAAGGATCAGAGATTCAAAGTATTAAACTTTACTCATCAAATTAGATTAGTTTTCAAGAAATCTAAACCTACTACCACAATTGGCACCGAAATCCTAAGATTCCAGATACAATAACAAACCAACCTAATCCGCAGATTCAATTAGCAAAATCGATCCAAAGTGAAACTCCATTTGACAATGGAAAGATTACTCCATTTGATCACAATGAACTGGTACTAAATGGTATATTCAAGATCAGACTCAAGCAAAAGGTGAAGAAAAATGAGAATGAGAATTAATATTAAAAAAAATGGTATCAGTGGAATCAAATTAGAGCTCCAAATTGCAATTGCATTCAAATTACAGGAAATCAAATGAAAAATAAATATCAAAACTTTTCAACAACACATTAAAATTGAGCTCGGAAAGAACATGGAAGTGATGATTTTCTGCACTCACCATTGTGGTTTGGATTGAGAGTAGCAAAAGGCGGCTTGAGGAGAATGGGAAGTGAAGGAAAGAAACAGAGGCCCCTCTCTCTCGGTCCGTGATGAGTGTGTGAAGGGATTGAAATAAGGGGAATAACAATACTAAGTAAAAAGGGTATTTTTATCATTTCAATTTGAAAAGAATAAAAAATAGTAATTAATGTAATTATGTAGGAAATAAAAAGAAAAAAGGAGACGAAATCGTTTCTTTTTCCCTGCAGAGGTGAAGACTGAAGCGTCGTACCATAGGCGGGAATGGGAATGCGGTGGCTGCCGTTGGATTGAATAGTGATCGTACGGTGAATGTTGACTGAGATTGAATGCGGCGTGGGACCCACGCGGGAGAAAATAATGGAAAACCCCAAAAAGGCGCTAGCTGCCCCGCACCCATTTCCCGCCCATTTAACCGAAATTCTCGGAATCATTTGTTTGCATTTTAAATATTTGTTTTGTTAATGAAAAAGCATTTTTTTTTCTATTTATATTTATATACGTGATGAAAAGCAATTGTGTGCGCCCCAAAGCCAAAAGACACAATAATATTATTATTTGTTGTTCAAAAGCTCTTAGTAGTGGCTTATAGGACATGTAAGAATACTCACAATCCAAATGACCCCAACTATTCAACTCTGCTAAAATGCAAGTTGGTGAGAAATTAATGGGTCTCTAATTGGGATTAATAAGTGGTCAAAGTTGACCTTATATGAATATGTGTTTTGTCACTTCAAATATTTTGTGTATTTTGTATGTATCTTGTCACTTTCATCCTAGACTTTAAATGTTGTCCTACTAGAATAACTAAAAATAAAGTTTTTCTTTTTTTTTTTTACTTTAAATATCGGATCTGAACCCAATATGATATGTGGACTGTGATCACCCTCACGAGTAAGCAAGTCTAAGTGACTTGGATCTCTTCAATATGTAGTCATGCATTCAATCTCTGGGCTAATGTAAATGGGAAAAGAACTTTCGGGAGAGGGCTTGTTAATAAATGAGTGGTTTAATTCTTTTTTAAAAGTTAGTTCAAAGAGATGTTGAACAAAAATTTATATAAGCCTTATCTCTAAGTGTGCAAGGTGGGATTTTAATACGTTTCATTCATGCACAAATATTTAGAGCGTAAAAAATTTGCAGATATTTGTGGATGACTTAAAATTTTTTTAAAGCAAACTCTAATAATATATTAAAAAATAATTTTAAAATTAATTAAAAGAGTGAAAAATATCTCCCACTTAAAATGTTTACCTAAGTCTTATCTCTAAAGAATGTTAGATTCTAATACTATTCATAAGCATTTGACTTTAATTAAGAAATTAATCTTTCACTTATCAAGTGAGAAGATATTCTAAAAAATAAAAAAGCATATAGAGAAATTTTTAAACATTTTTTCTAAATATAAAATATTTGTAATTCATAGAAGATTTTTTTTTTTTTGCTAAGTGCTGAGAGTTTGATCATCACTTTAAACACAAAGTAACTTTGAATTTTGAGACTAATATCTACTTCTTAAATGAGTTTAAGGTACACAAAAAAAATTAATCACTATTTATAGCATTAAATATCATAAAAAATCTAATATAATTAATAATTTAATTGTTATGTAATGACCATTTAACTTTTTTTTACAATATTATCTTATTAAATTTTGTTAAATAAATAAAAATAATGGTCTACATACAATAATTAATCTAGAAAATTATACTCTGTCAAAATTACAACATTGTGAAACTTGTTTCCCTCTCGTGGGGACAAAAAAAAATTCACTAGACGAGGACTATGCGGCTATTTTTGGAATAAATCTCCGTGAGACAAGTTTTTTTTTTTTTTAAATTCTGCAGAGCGGAGACGGGGACTAAAGTCCACTGTGATAAATTCAGGGGGGGTTGGGACCTATATGTACATACATTATATATGTACATATAGATTATGAGAATAATTATTTCCTAAAATAATTATGTATGGATAAAGTTAAATTAAATTATCAATAAAAACATAATAGCAATAAAAAGGATGAACTCTCTCCATAAGAAAAAATGTATGCATATATAAAGTTAAAATATTTTTATGATTATTTAATAATTGACATATAAAAAATATTATCTTAAAGAAGTATTTAAAAAATATTACTTTTTTAATTTTTTTACTCATCTAAAGAGCAAGCTTGTGTTGATAACATGTTGTGAATAATAAAAAGAATGGTGTAATAGAGAAAAAGAGATGAAATAAATAATTCTATTATTAAATCTTAAGGAGATATGTAATACATATAAGACCAAATGATCCATTTATAGAGTACATGCTGAGAGATGGAAAGAATAATATAAGATAAAATATTAAACTCTATCTAATTAAATCTTAACTACATCCACCAAATATTTCATAACAATATACATTTCACACTTATTTTAATTAAAAAATAAATAAAAAGATAAAAAAAACTAACAGAAACCTAGTGCCATTGCAAACCTAATTCCATAACCAGCTAACCTCACAATTTCACAAACCGTCTCACCTTGCGGTTGCGACGCCGTGCCTCTCTCTCTCTTCTCTCTGTCTCTCTCTCGGGGCGCCGTGCCCGCCAGCCACCGACGGGACGGGCTCCTCTAATTTTCCTCCTCTCTCGGCTTGCTCCTGTCTCGCTCGTCTCTCTCACGTGGTGGATTCAAACACAAGGATTGGGATCCTCTGCTTTCGGGAGAAAACAGCACACTGTTATGTTGTAGTAATCCTAGCCATTCTTTGTTGATATAGACACATCAACGACTTAGATTTAGACACATGGGCAATCAAATTAATTAGCTACATCATATCTTACCACTTACCCTTTCGGTTTCTCTCTCCACTCTTCCTGCTCCGCCTCCACACTCCGGCCACCGCTTCAGAATCTGGGTCTCGTGGATATACACTCATTTTTGGTTTCTGTGGTTTCCCTCTTTCCTTTTCTCGAAAGTCCCGTGTCCATTTTTGTGCAATAAAAATTAAGTCATTGATGTGTTTTTAATAAAATTAAGAGTAGACAGTTTGATTTGAGCGTGGACTGGAAGGTGAATCAAGAAAATTAGAAAGGAATTATCGATCGAATCTGCAATCAGTGAAAGGGGCAGGGAAATGGGGCTGTCTTCTGCAGCAGCAGCTGCCCCAAATGAACCGTCGGTAGAGCTATGCATCTTCGATTTGAGGAGAGGGCAACGCGAAGGCCAAGAGCTCGATAAGATCCTCTTCTTCTTCCCCGCTGGTTTGCCTTTCTCCAAGCAACTCTCTGTTATTGGCCTTAGCGAAGGCCTCATCACTTTCACTAGGTTACGCTCCCCTCTCTCTTAACCCTAATTCATTTTCAATTTTGAAAAGGGATCATTGATTTGTTTGCTCAGAAAAGCTCCAATTGTGAACCATTTTGCAGGATTTTCTCCCCAGAGGCTGCTTGCGAGGTCATCGAAGCCGAGCAACATTCTCACATCTTTTACGAGGCCGAACCCGATATATGGATGGTCATGGTCTGTTTCTCCTCTCTCTTTTCTTATTCCATTTTTTTTTTGTTTGAGTATTTTTGCTTGTGCCTTTAGGATGAGGAATCTGAGTAAGTGATTGCTATTGGAGCATGCGTTTGCAATTTATTGTAATGTATGAAGTTTTTATCCCCGTAGGTGGTGGAGAAAAGCAATGATTCAGAACCTATATGGAGAGACGATGCATTGAGGAAAGTTCTCAAGGAAATTCACTCGCTTTTTATAATGTTTCATGGATCTATAAGAGCAATGCTGGAGAAGGAACCTGGTGGGGAACTGATAAGACGCCATTTGTATTCCTTTATCATGGATTATCTGAGGGGTATGCCATCATACTAGTGCGAATTTGATAAATCGTAATTTTTTCAGTTTTGAGTTGAGATTCAAAATGTTTCATTATAAGTCATAATTGTCAGCGTGTAAAAAGCGGTCTCCATGGGCTAATTGCTGCTGTGGTAATGGTGAAGTTGCTGTATCAAATGGTTTCCTTTGGATTTGTGTTGCCTGACTCGTGCTGAAGTAGCTGTCTCTCACCTTAATTGTCAATTTTCTCTTTTGAGGCAGATTTTCTCGTGGGGAAGAAGCTGCTTTTACCATCATTCCGTGATTGCCTTAAAGAACGTGGAACTGTACAGATGCTGACAATAGGTCGGGAAGCTGCAATTGAGGTTCAGGTTAGATAAGTTTTGTGAATCGTGATATGAAAAGCTACAAAAGTTATCTAAAATTTGGATGACAGAACTTCAGGTTATCTTTATGTTCAATTTTAATTTTTTATACAAAATGTATGGTAGAAAACTAGAAATGCCTTGACGTCTCTTAAGACTTTGCAACGCTGTCATGGTGGTTTCATCAATTCCAAAACAATAAGATTGTAAGCTGTTACGAAGAAAAACTTTGTTAGCACAAAATGAGTTTTGTGGTTATCTAATTCTTTTTTATTGCACTTTCCTGTATTCTCTCTTCCAAATACCAGCACTGCTCTCCAAATGAATGCACCAAATGTTGCATAGATTGCAGATTCCCATAAATTTATTTTGTGATTGTCTTTACTGCTTCTGTTAGATGTTCCCCTTTTATTTTATCATGACATTATGGTTTGAAATACATTTGGTGTTTACACTATTGAAATGAGTTCAAACTTTCTAATGTGTTCTGAAATATTTGTATGCATTCCTAAAGAGTTTTGGCTTGTTAATAGAATGCCTGTTTTGGCAGTCGCTTGTAAGGGTGTTCGAATCTTCCGCTGGAAACACTCCCTGCTACTCTTTGATTCTATTTCAAGACCTGCTGGTGTCCACAACACTATCACCTGTATGGTTTTAGCTGTCAAGTACAATTTTGCTTTTAATGGCATAATTTGATTGGGCAATTGCTTGGTTTTGGTCATTCATTAAGTGGCTGATTAATCTTGACTGTTGACATATTTCTCAGGATGACACCATAAATTTATTTACGTATGCTGTGCTAAGGTTGACTCCACATGCTCTTTCTTCTGGAATAAGTTCCTGGTCCTACTTACGGAAAGGCAATGCTGCTTCCAATGTGATCGCTGAGTCTAACATGGCCCATCCAAGCTCTGTGTCTGAAAGTTATTATGGCTCATCTGATTTATCCCATGCCGAGGACAACCAGTATCATGTTGTGAGGCCCTTACAGAGTGACAAGTGGTCCAAAGGGAAAGATGGTTATCTTGTCACCGATTTATGGGGTGCAGAGGTTGGTACATGGGTGTTTGCCACACCAACAGTTTTGCTTCGACAGACAGGAGAGAGAATGTATCTTTGTGCTTATCAGCATAGAAACCTTACTTTGATGCTTCTTATTCCTGTATCCTCTATAGCCAATGGGGAGCAAGGAGTTTCGGCAGTTAAGCAGCAAGTAGTTGAAAATGTTAGTCTCTTTTGCTGTTATAGTGGATATTTTGTTTCCAGTGAACTCTGAGAAAGCTTTTACATAATTTAATATGAACTTGTGCTAAGTGAAACGGAGCATTCTGGTGTGTTCCATTGTATTATTTTTTTCTATAGGTTAAACTTGCCTAGTATAGCAAGTGATCCTTTCATAAAGAAGTTTTGAGAGGTTTTCTCTGATCCTTGTCTTTTTTCTTTGCTGAAAACATCAGGCATCACTCAAGATATTAAAAGTTGAAGAGAAATTATCCAAAGGATGGGGTGGTGAGAATGCATATCATGTCAGCGGGTACCGCTATTTATTAGTGGATGGTGATAGAAATGTGTCCAGGGCTTCTCCACCAACAAAAGTTACAACTTTAGCTAAGGTTTGATGTTGGCATCAGGCTGTGTCCTGATGACCTTTTTCCTTTATTTTTTTTTTGAAAAAAATCTATGTGATATTCATTTCATAATATACTCCTCACTAGTGCTCTCATTGTTTGTGAATTGACCGTCTTGAAAGTAGTTTAAATGTTGGTTCATTTTTGTGCCTGGTTCAGGAATCCTTGCTTGCTATGAATAGGCTTAGGAAAGAGGTTGAGTTGGAGAAGAGTCGAGCAAAGCAAGATGGTGGTGATCATGAGAAAGACCTAGAGGTGTGCATTAGAGCAAAAAATAATGCCTGGGTTATTTCTCGAATTGCTAGAGGGAAGGAGCTCTACATGGTTCTGGAAAAAGCCAACGAAACACTCCTGTATGCCTCAGATGCTGTTGAGAAGTTTAGCGACAGGCATGTTTTCCTATCATTTGTGTGCTTAATACTGTATCTACATGAAAATTATTATCCTTGTTATAACGAGACCAACATAGGAAAAACAAGTAGAAGGATAAAAGTTCAAAATCTTTCAGATATCAAGTCAAGAATTTATATTTACCTAGTTGAAAAAAAAAAATTCCTTGGCATTCATTTTTTCTTCTTGCTAATACTCACATTTGCAAATGATGGAGTTATGATTATTGGTTGTTGTGACAATTTCCTACTCAAGCTTCCCTGGAGTGTTTGGTTCTCGTGAGTAGTTCCTCCCACCTTGATTACAGAAGTGGAAGGTGAAATTAAGGGACCAAACTGGGCAGTTTTTGCTCAAAGAGTCTCCAAACATATATTGAGTAATCCCTAGACTGGCTGGAAAGATGTGATTGTTATTTTCGTTTTTTGGTTGAATATATTGCAGGTATTGTGATGGAACTTTTTCAGTGGACTGAGGAGGCAATGTATGCGAGGACTGAGGAATAGCAGCTTAGCTTTTTTGTAACCTTTTTTCCCCCCAATAAGCTCGGGCACTTTTCCACTATTTAGTTTGCTCACCAGTAAATTCTAGAAAGCAAGAATTCAGCGTATGTATATCTCTCTGTATATTAAGTGTAATTTGTACTTGTTCAATGGTGCAACCTATCACTGGTGCATCATGTTACTGTAAAAAGGCGAAAGAGTGAGCTCTATTGATGGGTTGTTCTATCCCCCGTTTCAATCAACGCGCGTTTCCATTGTTGGTCGGTTCTATCCCTGGTGCATCTAATCTAAAGAGTGCATTTGAATAGGATTTTTTTTTCACCTTCTAAAAATGTACTTTTATAAGCGTTTTAAAATAACAAAAAACCGTGATTGAATATCGTTTCTAAAACGTAGAAGCAGAACGAAACATAATTTAGTAGAAGGGAGACACCATAAGAAATCAAAGCTAAAATATTCAACTTTAAAAAGAAAATAAAAAAGAATCACTTTTTGTAATTTGGCTACAAAATTACAGTTTTTTTTTACCCAAGTAGATTTGGAAGTAAGTATAAGCAGCTTATTCAAATGCAAAGTGATTTTTTTCTAAAAAACAAAGCTTTACTGAATGAAGTTTAGTTAAAAAGATCATATTTTCAGAAACTTATCCGAACAAACCTTAAATAGAATATGTAGCATGCGAATGAAAACTAAATATGTATTTTCCAATTAAGTTTAAAATTAATTCTTCACTAATGTATCGGTTTTTTTTTTATATGATTACAAATATTTCTATTGTTTACCATGTCATTATTGCATTGAAATTGAAATACAAAGAATAGTCATGTTCTTTTATTTATTTGAAATAATGTATTGGGGAGCTCTTGACATTTGAAATAATGCAAAATTGAAATAATGTTTGGTGTTTTGGATGGGTGGAATCAGCCACAATTCTCTGGCAAACTATAATTAAAGCTGTTCCCAAATAGGCACATGGGCCGAATTAAAATGGGCCTACCCAACGAGCTAGAGTTTTGATCTGTTGAAACAAAAAAGGAGGGGAGAACAAAGTTAGGGTTTTGCATTTCACAGTATAAAATGTAGAGGCTTAGCAGCTCTTTATCATCGCGCTCTTAGCTTCAAATCCCAGATCTTGTGCGTCCTGCGAACTAAGGTATGTTTTCTCACGGTCTTGCTTGTTTCACTGCCTCGAAATTTGTGGTTCCGCTCTTGAATCTGTCTTATTCTGTGTGTGGTTGCGTAATTTCGCTCTGGGAAGGCTCGTGTCTCTGATGATGATCGAATTCAGTTGAACTTTCGTTCTTCTGATAACAAATTCATGAAGAATGCTGTTTTGGAGACCTGAACTGAATAGACATGTTCATGACTTCCTAAACAGAAACTCTCATGTGCTATTTTGCCCTATTTTCGTGGTGGTTGTCTCTTCTTACGGTATACGTAATGTTGTTTCGTTCATGATTTTGCTGCACTATTTTTTTTTTCTTTTGCGTAAAAAATTTATTTATTTATTTCTTCTGTTCCTACGGTTGTTTTGGAGTCTTAGGATCCAGATCATTATCTAGGGTTTTTGTGAGATGGTTGGGGGAAGCAACTCTCAGATGAATTTTTTGAGACACTTATCTTTTGAGCTACTGAGTAAGAATCAAGTCCACGTGGTTTGGGGTTTTCAGCACAATTTGACTCAAATCAACTTGGTCTTGGTATGAATCTTTAATCCTAGTTTGAAGGACTTTTGAGTGCTTTTTCTAATGAAGAGTTACTTTTTGGTCTTGATGTCATGTGCATATGCATACGTATTGTGTCCTGTCATTGTGAAACCTGTCAAAGTCTCTGAGGACGATCAAAACAATAACTTTCGTTCTTCCGAGTTGTCCATGTGGAAAAGTTATGGAGACCTGAACTGAAGAGACTTCCTTACACTTGCTTCGTTCCCTCTTCCATCCGTCCCCCTTGGATTGTGTTGATTCTTATGTGCATTCTCTAATGTTCATAATATTCAATTGTAACTTTTGGTTGATAGGTGCACAAGTAGCTGGATAGTTGGTTTTTTGTGTACTGTTCTATTAATTTGTTAGCTATTTTATTAGAGCAGTCTTATGAGTCTGTCCCATCTAGAAACAAATTGGATAGCCTCCGAGGATGATCAGAAACATACTTTCGTTCTTCCGAATTGTCCATGAGGAAAATACATGGAGACCTGAACTGAGGAGGCCTGCTAATTTTTTGCTACTTTGTGCCCCCTCTTCCCCTTATCTTATTTGCTGCGCTTCTCATTTTTTCTCTACTATGAATTTTTTATGTTTCTTATTGCCTGCAATTTATTATATTATTATGTTTATTTCCAAGTTCCTTTGCTTGTTTTTTCAGTTTATCCTTTGATTGATATGTTATCAGTTGTCTATTACAGCCTTATTTGAAGAATTTTGCAACTGAATTGCAGTTCTTTTCAAAATGAGGTATTTATTCCCTTGCTATCCACTTATTGACATTAGTATTACAAATATTGCAGCTTCCACCCCCCCTCCAAAATACTAACATTTTGTTTTCTTTCCTTTTGTCTTCTCAAGCCGACCAATGGAGGAAGATGTAAGTTCTTTTATCCTTTAAGCATATTTATTACATCAAGCTTCAATTATGATCCTGCCACTTTATACTTCAGTGACATGTTCTCTGTCTTCTATTTGCACAACCTAATCTGCTGAACTTCGGTGTTTATTTTAAATATAGTAGCTTTGATTATGTGAATGGTGGATCATATGGAAGCAGCATAGCCTTTCTTTCTGGAATTTTAGTTTTACCCATTGTCTCTGTATGAAATAAAAATTTGGTTCTCTTTGTCATTATTGCCTTTCTCATGTTTGGTGCTTTAGACTGGAGTTTCCTATGCTTCAATTTCTAACCAAATTATCCTACTACTTTATTCTTACAGACTCCAACTAAGAACGAAGAAGAGGAATTCAACACTGGACCACTTTCTGTACTCATGATGAGTGTTAAAAATAACACCCAGGTATGTCCTTAAATTATTTATTATTGTGTGCTTGGACTAGATTTTCCAAACTAGATCTTGGTAAAAGTAAAATGTCGAAGTGAAGCGATTTATGTTTGGAAGTTTTGAGCTTAGGAGAGTAATGGATCCTTTCAAGTGTTACATAAGCAATAGAAAAAATTAATGGTGGGAGATGAAATGACAACACATAAAACAAAATTCACTTGACAGGATGCATCCCACTTAAACATGAGTTTGATCAATAGACATTGATAAAATAAAATAATATAGCATTCAAATTCATCATGAAATTGTCTATGGTTGCTTAGGTGCTAAAGCAATTTTAGTTGAAAACAACCAATGTGGAATTTTATGTAAGAATCTTCTTAGTTGTATTTAAAATTGGGGATTTGAGGTTGACAAATGTAAATCAAAACACCCTAATAGAATATTTGGCTCCGAGGCTGGCTCAAAGGTATTTGATGTGCAATCCACTCATGCAGGTACTGATTAATTGTCGGAACAACAAAAAGCTTCTTGGTCGAGTCAGGGCTTTTGATAGGCACTGCAACATGGTTCTTGAGAATGTCAGGGAGATGTGGACTGAGGTATGCTTTGTTCTTTTGGACTTGCATCTGTATTCATTACATGAGCTAATAGTTCGGTATACAATCAGGTGCCAAAGACTGGCAAAGGAAAGAAAAAGGCCCAGCCGGTCAACAAGGATAGATTCATTAGCAAAATGTTCCTCCGTGGAGACTCTGTCATCATTGTTCTTAGGAACCCCAAATGAGCTAGCATTACTATTATACTACCAATCTTTCGATGTAATTGGAGCTGTAGTATTTACCATTTTCGTTATCTTGGGTCTCTGATATGTGATACACTTTACTGCCCTTCAAAATATTACATGTTGAGATATTGGCGTAGCATGTATATGGTGGTATTTTGATTTGATTTAGTCGCCCGAGAACTATTGAAAGTTTGAAACCAACTCGTATCTTTTTCAATTATGTACGTATTTGACATGTACATCTAATGGTTGTATGGAATAGTTTTATCATTGGAAGATCTTTATTTTACTTGGATTATCTTTTGCTGACTAAATTACTGTGATCGTCATGTGACTTAGGTTCAAATTGTGGAACTCTTGGAAACTTTTACTATTTTTAAAAGTATGGTGAGGCTATTTACATCCTCTTTTTTTTATCTCTCCCTATTAACACTCCCCAATAATAGCTTTTAATTTCAATTTCCTAGAGTGCCCTTGTTCTTCACTCCCTTTTATTTAGTTTAATTTTTGGTGTTTATTCATATAAATTATTCTTTCTTATTTATGTATTTAAAATTACTCACTATTTTTTTTTAGAAATTATTTCTTTTTATTTTTCTAAATTCTTTCCTCTACTTTATATGTTCACTCTTCACCGCTCTTTATGAGATTGCAACATTATTGCATCTATCTCAAAAGTTCTATTAAATTCAAGTGGAATTTTTATAAATTTAATATGTAGCATTTTTATTATCATTCATGGTCATCACAAATTTTTAAAAGCTAAATGTCACAATAATACTGTCATTTTTTCCTTTTATTTCTGAATTGTTGGGCTAATATCAAAAGAGGATGTTCACAGTCTAAAAGGACCAAAATGTACTTTCTTCCTTCTCTAAACAGCCCCATCTCCAGGAAATGGAACCGCCCAGCCATTGGTTGTTCTTCGTTCTCCGCACGTTTTTGAGTGTCGGTCACCGAGAATCAATACAGTGGCGTAGCCGACCAGAGAAGTTCAACTGCAACAGCGCGCTCCGCCCCCTGTACTCGTACAACACCAGACCCCAGTTGTGAAAACTGGCAGTGGGTTCGAGGTGTTGCTTGTGCTGAATTCGGATTTTATTTTACTGTTCATCTTCTCTCAAAATCAGTTCTTTTTTTTTTCTTTTTTTTTTTTGAGGTCACTGTTTGCTTGAAACTCAAATTTTGAACTAGGAGATTTATATAATTAGGCTTTTTTCTCAGCAAAGATATTCAATTACATATGTTCTGAAAAAGGACCCACATTCTTGTTTCAGATATCGTTCAATACCCTCAATAAAAATTGATCTTGTTTTCAAGATCTAAACAAAGACATTCACCCAGGTGTTGAATTAATTAATTAATTAAAAAGATAGTACAGCTTGCCCCATTATGGTATCATATATGGTAGTAAGAAATAAGTCTTCCCCAACAATGCCATTGTATCCCCTAAGAAGAAGAAGAACCGGTGGTGGGTTTCATCGATGCAGGGGTGGTTCTTTTTCTTGAGATGGAGCAGTTCAGAGAAAGAAAAAAGTACGTTTAGATTCTTTTAGAGTGTAAACATCCTCTTTTGATATTAGTCGTTCTATTTTTAACGAGCATGAACGGTTTAGATTAGACACATAACACTGTTACGTTCTATTTTCAATTGAGAGGATCTGTGTCGTGTATTAGATCTTCACATATGAATAACTTTTAAAATAGTGCAAGAGGAAGTCAAAATATTTTTTTTTTTTAAAGTTAACTTTACGGTTTCTCCTTCAGTAATTATTGAATTTTAACATTGTGATCCTTTTAATATATACATATTCATTAATTTCTATTTTTTTTATTATATAGTTATTCTATTATAATCATAATAAGATATTTATCGTAAATTTATTGTATTTACTATTAATTCTATTTATTTAAATTTATTATTTTGGAATTTTATTCCTTTTATTAATCAATTTTACCTTTTTATCTTTTATATTTTGTTTAAATAAAAAAAAATGCACCTCTGCGAAAGAAAGAGGAATGAAATGTTGAGTGTAATGGGATAGAGGAAATGTCGCATAGAATAGAATACGAAGCATGGGTGAGGTTACGAAGGAGAGAGAAGGGTCTTAGAAAAATAAATGAAGGAAATAATTGGGAGTGTGAATAAATAAAAGGTAGTAGAAAAAACTAAATAAAAGGAAGTGAAGGAGGATAATTTAGGGAATTAAAGTTAATAGGTAGTAATGAGGAGAGTGGATAGGGAAAATGGGAGTGTCAATACTCAATAGTCTGACCCTTAAAAGTATTAATACGTTAGAATTGAGAATAAATCAAGATATTATTATATTTTATTTTATCTTAAATTAATTTAAGTTTATCGGTTAGAATATTCATTTATTTTAAGATATTTTTTAACGGTTAAGATATTTTTTATCTTATTTAAGATTAATTTAAATTAATTTGGACTGATTATATTATTATTTTATGATTATACTTCTAACCTATAAATAAAGATTACCTCATTATACATTTAGTTCACACAGTTATTAATAATATTATTATCAATTTATCTTATTATCTCCTTTATTCTTCTTCAGTATCACTATTCACCTACTATGTTTATAAATGTTGGATAACTTCGTAGCTTTCAACCTCATTTTATAGTTTTATTTTATCCAATAAAACAAAACAAATCAATTTTAGTTACTTTTTATTGGTGACGATCGTTCTTATCACGCAATTATACATGCGAGTATTATATAAAATAATTTTATCATATCCGAAGAGAGATTCACTCTCAGAAGAGCATAACTTAAAACTGAATCGTATCCCTCCCTATCATGAGAGAATAGAAACCCTAAACCCTAAACCCTATATATAAAGACGCATTAGTCTACAATCTTACATCCCACACTGCGCCTTGCAGTTCTGTTCTTCGCCATATCAACCAACATTCTTTGAGCTTCTTTGCGTCCTTCTCTATGCATTTGTGTTTCCATAAACTACCAATTGTAAGCAGCAGCAGCAGCAGCATCAGAGGAATCCAAAACTGTTTCAGCAACCTCACCTAGAGCAGTGTTGCTCCTCTTCTTTTCTTATCACAGAAGTTACTAAATTGTTCAAAGATTCAATTCATCAGACAACACAGCGATCATGCAAGATACTCAACAACGGTCAAACCCTGTTGATGGTGGAAGCAGCAAACAGAACATGGTCATGAGTAAGCTCAAAGAATCTCTCTTTTATCGGCTTTCTCCATTGAACCCTTCCATCTCCTCCATCAACTCTTCCTTCCTTGACCAACGCCTTCAACAGCTTATCAACTCCTTCCACGCCCCAACTCACCCCCCTTATGCCTTGGTAACTCTCTTTTATTCTTTCGTTCACACTCTCTTTTTCCTTTTATTTTTTTTGAGTTGCTTAAACATGGACTTGAGTTCGAGTTTTGAGGAGAATCTTGAAGAATTTTTAATTTTTTTTTTGTGGGGATATGTAGATGATACAGAGAGCAATGAGAGAGCTAAATGAGAAAAGTGGTTCAACTGAGGAGGAAATCGCTGAATTCATTAGAAGGGAATACGAGGGTTTGCCTTTGGCCCATGTGAGGATTCTTGATCTTCATTTGAGGAGGCTTTGCCTGCATCGTGTGATTGTGTGTACCAAGCATGGGAGGTACCTTCCCATAAAGAGAAGGATAAGTAGATCAGGACATAATAGAGAGAACCGCCATTCTGAAATTTGGTGAAGGTAAGAGTTATAAGTGGGATGCATGACCAAGAAACTAAAGAATCAAGTACATTAGAAGAAGCCAAGTGATTAAAGGGTTGAGGAGCAAGGAAAATCAGAAAAAAGTTGTTACTTGGGGTACTAGAACATCAAAGTCAATCAGTTTTTCCACTAGACCAAGAGATCCACTTGTGACTTGTTCAATTGACTGTAGATTCAATTTTATAGACCGAATGGTAACACTCTTACCTTTTTTATGTTTTTTTTTTTTTTGGTATGACAGCATAATTGGCATGATGAATTAATTTGCAAATTGTTTAGCTGTAACTGAATCTTACTTTCCTGTCCATTTAGCACTTATTTGTTTCATGAGAATGGACGACATATACATGAGTTCAATCCTTTCTTGCATCACATGCACAAGGGGAGGCTGGGAGCTTTATAGCACCGCACTTCCATTTTTAAATGAATTACTGGTACTTTTCTAATTTGAATGAAAATTTAAAATTCATTAAAGAGATTGGAGTGAATTTGAACTAGGGAACAGAGTAACTTTTCTTCAACTTTTCTTCTTCTTGATTCTCTGAAAATAAATATAACTCAGCATTAGGCGGTCTTCTTAACCAAACTGCGCAAATAAGGCCTTAATAAAACAGATTGTTTCATGCTAGTGTACAACCACATGCTTGAAAAAGAAGATCCTTAGACAGGTTAAATCTCACTAGAGGATTGAATAACCGCATCCGACACATACAAAACTGATTCCACATTGAAATATCGCAACTCATAACAGCATCTCAGCAATCTGGACTGCATTAAGTGCAGCACCCTTGCGAATTTGATCCCCACATACAAATATGTCCAACCTGTGTGCATATCAACTATTAATGTAAAATGCTTGTGATAAAGTGCAATGCTAATTGAAAAATGATAAATATATTTGCCACGAAAGATACTTTACCCTTGATTCCCATCCAGAGACAAGTCTTGGCGAATCCTGCCAACAGCAACATCATCCTTATTTGATACTTCCAACGGAGTAGGAAAATGATTGGATTTGCGGTCATCAATAACCACCACACCTGGAGCATTCTTCAGAATATCTCTTGCAGTGTCCTGACGTAATGAAGAACAAATAAACTTAGACAAGTGAAAACATAGCTACTAGACAAGTTTTCTCGCCCCAAAATCCATTTCATGTTCCTAGTCCCCTATATAACCATGATTTTGCGCAAGCAACAAAGATGAAAGGAAAACCCACTTAAGGATCACTCCAAGTTCCAACACTGAATACACAAAGAATCATAAACATAAGCTGTTCAATTATACCACCGACAAAAGGAAATAAACAAACATCCTTAAGAAATGACAACACTTCATAAGCCAATTCTTCCAAAGTTTTATCACTACAAAATGAATGACGATCTTCAAAAGGTGACTATTGCTTTGTGAAGTCATTCTTTGTTCAATATTGTTTATTCTCTATCATTGTAAAACCCACGTATAGTATGCCTTCACAGTACTAATCTATCAGTTGTAAAACCAATGACCTATACAAGCAAGCAAAATTACACCCCTAAACAGCAAAGGCCATATGAACTCTTTACGAACTTAGGTTATCAAGGTTGCCAACATGCCATTGTTTGTTATTAATTCCAGTTTGTAGATTTACCTGTAGCTAGGTAATAAGTCTGAATTTTAACATAGACAAAGACTCAAGCATCCTGCATCAATGTTTATACTACAAGTGAAAAGTCAATTAGGTTAGAACCCTAAAATTAACTCTAGCAAGCAGCAAAACAAACTAGTTCACCACACATCAGTTTTTCAAAAGCCTCAGAGCAAAACGTTCAAAGGTTAATCATTCAACATCAAATGCCAGTTATCCTTGCCAGTCATCTCACATGACCTAGCCTCCTAAGTGAACCACACAGGAAACATTGGAACATACTGCAAGTCTATAACTAACTTTCCCAACAAATTTCATTAGAAGAATCCAAACAGTCAGTAGCATTTAGCAACATGATCAAAGGAAATAATAAAGTACAAGGAACTTATGCGCATGCAATGCTGCACTGATTTGTATTGCAGACCATCAAAAACTACCGAATACAAATCTTATTTCCTTAAACTTTTAGAGGGGGAAAGTCTTATTAAAATCCTTTAGAAATATTAAAAATCATGGAATAGGTGGTATCTAGTTTTTGGACTGAAAAGCCATATACACTTCTGTTATAACATAAGCCACATAGCATCACAACATGAACTACCTCATCAAGGGGTTTCTCGAATTGAAGATTCACACTTTCAGCATGAGCCCTCATAACAGGAACTCTTATACATGTTGCAGTTACTTTGACATCCTTGTCATTCTGCAAGAAAGTAAAAGTGAAATAAGCAAGGTATAAGAACCGTCCAATGTGAAATAACCTAATAAACAAGATACGAATATTAGTTACAACTTACCCAGATTTTCCTAGTCTCCTTGACCATTTTCATTTCTTCTTCATTATATCCATTTGAAAGAACAGATGCATTGTGCGAGAATATGTTAAAAGCATACTGCAAAGGAGTAACATGATCAGGGAGTAGTTCTTGAGCCTTTTGATCACAAGATACATAAGCAGAAATGACAAACCTGTTGCCTAAATATTTTACAAGTTGGCGGTCGTCCTTCCAATACCTTAAAGTACAAAAAGGAAAAAAGAAACACCAATTTGTGATTAAAAGACCATGAAACTAGTTTCTCCCAATGGTGGAATTAGAAGTAAGCTAATAAACTACGGATTGTATGTAGAGATAAATCAAAACCTCACGAGTTTGCAGCTCAAGCTCTTCCATTGCAGCAGCTCCGGCCCCACTAGCAGCCTGATATGTGCTAACAACCATACGCAACACCTGAAACATTCATCAACAGCTGAGAAATGAATCAAATAAAGCATAAAGACACCACAAAGCATACAAATACAACTGATCACAAATTCAAACCAAGCATTCACAACACTAAATAAAATGAAACAAAAACTCTACCCGAATCAAAAACTCTCCGTAAGACGAGTCACATTCAAATGAAGTTTATTGACACGCACACAAAAAAAAAAAAAAAAAAAAAACACTACCTTACAAATGACATATCAATTGGGCAGAATGTCCATTGATTCAAAACCCACACATCAATCATCAATCAATCCACATAAATATCGAAAACCCGAAAACAGAAAAACCCTAAAGATTCAAGCTTTGCACCTTGGCACGCCGATGGAGAGGGGTAGCAGCCATCAAGCAAATGATGGTGGAGCAATTGGGGTTGGCAATGAGGGCGCCCTTCCCAGTTCCGAGCTTGATGCCGTGCATGGCTTCAGGGTTCACCTCGGGAATCACCAGAGGCACCTTCTCGTCCATCCGAAACGCCGAGCTGTTGTCCACCACGATGGTCCCCATTTCGGCGGCGAGGGAGCCGAACTCCTTGCTGATGGAACCGCCGGCGCTGAAGAGCGCAATGTCGACTCCGGCAAAGCTCTCCGCCGTGAGCTCCTCGACGACGTACTCGTTGCCCTCGAAGGTGAGGCGGCGGCCGGCGGAGCGCTTGGAGGCCAGCATCTTGATGGAGCGGTAGGGGAAGTCGCGGTCGGAGAGGACGGAGAGGAACTCCTGGCCGACGGCGCCGGTGACACCGACGACGGCGATGGAGGGCCCGCTCTCCCGAAGAGACATTCGAACCCTGGAGGGAGCGGCGAATCTGGGGCGGGTGGGTAGGGTGCGGGAGAAGAGGTGGTTCTGGCGCGGAGGAGTGAGGGAGGCCATGGTGGCTGTGATGGCGGCGGGAGATAGGCAAAATGCTCTCTTTTTCGATTTAAAAACAGGGGACGGGAGGTTAGAGTTAGGCTTGCCTTTATTAGGTGGATGGGTGGATGCAAATTCCAGTTTTTAACTCAAGTTTAGGGATATGTGTTAGTCCTTTCAATTTTTCGGAGAATCATAATCAGCTCCAAAAAGTTATCTATGAAAGTTTTTGAGAATACTTTTCATTCTTAAAAGTTAAAAATAAAAAAAACTTTCTTATTCTTTTATTTTATGGATTTAGTTAAGAGCATTTGTTAAAAAAAAAATTTAAGTAATATGATTTTATTAAAAATAAAGTTAACAAATTTTAAATGTAATAAAAAGTATTAATATTTACAAAATATTTCACTTTAAGTTTCTTAGTAATTATCCTAACAAAATCCTTCTTTTATTTACTCCCTCCATTTTTTAGTTATATGCTTTGTGTTGTGTTTGAAGATTAAGGAATTCAAAAATTGACAATAAAAATTGATGGTATTTTACATAATTATTCCTATTTAATATAGAAATAATAAAGATAGTTAAAGTTATTAGTAGTGTATAGATATGAGAGTGAGTATTTATTTAATAAGAGTATAATAAAAAAAATAAAATAGTTAATGGGATATAAATTTAAAAAGTGAATAAATATTTGTAAAAATAACAAAAATAGAGAGATGGAAGAAAAAAAATAGAGTATGAAACACAATAAAATAGTTTATGGCTTCTGAAAACATATACATCATTTAATAGGCTTTACCAAACCCAGAGAAAATGAAAATAAAGACAAGGATCAAGGGTACAATGGTCTTTCTACTTTATAGTATTAACCTTTTGTTTTGTTTCATTTGTATGCTAACAAATTTTAATATGGGATTTAGTGAGATAATTTATGAAAATATGGTGAAAAATTATTAATTTTTGAAATGGTGTAGAAGCATGTAATTCGTCTAACTTGTAAGTGAATTATGGTTCAAGTAATAAAATAATACACTCTTCTAGCATGCTATCATATCAAGACAAAATTTGTCCTTAATGTTTGACATAATTTCCCTGCCTCTTGGGCAAATTATGCAAGAGCAAAATAAAATAATATATTATCCTAGTTTTGTAAAAAACGTACATGTTAATAATAACAATAATAGATCATTAGTGTCAATAGTAAGTAGCATACAAATACACAAAATTCTCATGAAGAGACAAATATAGAGCATACTTAATAATAATAATAACAACAACAACAACAATAATTAAAAAAAGCATTTTTTCAAATAGTTTTTTAGTGGTGCAGTTGTGAACTGGGAATTGATTAAATTTATAGATATTTTTTGAAAAAATCGCATAGTATATGAGTGAATTATATGTGGTAAAGTATAATTAGATGGCAAAAAACGAATATATTTCCTTGTTTTATGTTCTTCTACAAAACTAGGAGAATATATTATTTTATTTTGCTATGACATAATTCGCCTAAGGATAGCCGAATTAGGATGAATTTAAAAGAAAAAATTTGTCTTGGTATGAGAAAATGTATTATTTTATTACGTTTAACCATAATTAGCTTAAGAGCGGGATGAATTACATGTCACTACCACATTTTAATAATTAATAATTTTGCACCACAATTTAACAATATTCATTTGTTTGTCCCATGTTGAAGTGGATTCCTCCCATTTGTCTAGATGAAAATTGATCTTTATAATTTTGTATTAGAAATGCAACTTTTGGACATAATTATTTTGAATTATAAATTGACTTTAATTTTTAAGTATTTATTATCATTCATTCAAATTTATTATATAAATAAAGATGTTTGATTTGTATGCCTACAATTTCAATTTTTTATTAAATGACAATGCTTAAGAATTAAACTCTTAAAACTTCTCATGTTTTTACAAATAAATAAGTTGGTGACTTTTATGGTGTATGTAAAAGAAGAAATTTAATGTTTACACCAAACTTAATGTCTAAATAACATTATTCTTTTTCTACATACAAATTTACTCATTGTTGTTTGTGGTAAGTTGTATGAGTGTTAAATTGGGGAAATGTTCATTATGATCTCTGAAAGTGAAAGCTCGATCGAGTCATTTTGGTCATTGAAATTACTTTTTAATCTTTCAAATTGTAAATTGCAGGTCAAATTAATATCCCAATTCATTATTATTATTGTGTTGTCGTGATTTCATTAATTTTTTGCATTAAATGATAATGTATTAATAACATAGGTTGTGTGCACTTGGAGATATAAATTTTAGTTGCTAATGCAACTTTATTACCATCATAACTTCTCTGACGACTTCATTTATAATTTTAAGTGCAGCTACAACTCATTTGTAGTATTAATTATTGATATTGATGAGATAAATAAACGAAAATGTGACAATATAGTAATGATAATCGACTAAGAGACAAATTTAACTTACAACTTATAATTTTAATGGTTAAATAATTAATATTTGAACTTTCATTTTCAGAGACCAAAATAGACATTACTTGGTACCAAATTATAGAAAAGAAAGAAAAAAATAGGAAACATTGAGGAGAAAATGGGTTCCCTTTGGATGGATAATTTGTTTGCCTTTCCTTAAAACGCAACAACTTTGTGAAAGAAAGAATGAACAAATTGAATGCAAAGTGAATGGGGATTGGTGTTCAAGCATAAAACAGGGGACTAGAATAGCGGCTGGTGGCTGTGTGCACGTGCCGATTGTTACTGGTTTTGACTTTCAACTGAGGGTAGAGGGTAAAATGGTCTTTGAAGTTGCATTTCTTGCCCGAATGAGTAACATCACCGAGTAACAACAGCAAGGTCTATTAGAAAATTTCTCCAATACATTTTGACCCCATGGTAAATGCTGATTCAGATGAAGAACAAAACGATCATATACACTTACTAAACTTAAAAGTGTTGAGAGAAGGTTCACCCACATTATTTCCAAGTATTTAAACACAATTGTTAGCTTGAATGCACTGGATTCAAGTTACTGCAAAAGCCAAAAGGCCTTGAAGTATCCCAGAGCTTCCAATGTTTTTTAAAATACTTGTTAGCATTTGGTTTCCCTTCTATAAAGAGTGTATTATGTTCATTTGGTTTTGCTCTGTGAGGTTTTAGGTAACATTTCAGGTGTGCACCTCAACACATTCAATGTACATCCATTTTATCCATCACACACCCCATATATCTACTATTCAATTTAATATAATCTTCATCCAATGGTCATAAATTATTGCAAGATTTTATGGTGAGAATGCATGAAATTAGAGCATACATAGTCCAATAGGTACCCAATAAGTTACAAAATTAAAATGACCATTACACGTTTCGCTTGGAGATCTGAGGAAGAGTTTCCCATGGCCCATCGACGGTGGTTTTGAGAGGCAGCTGTGAGTTGCAGTACAAGAAAGAAAGAAAGAAAAAGAAACTGAGAGGGAGAGAAAGGGTGAACTCGAGAGAGAGAGAGAGAACACCAACTGACAAGACTATTTGGGAGAGAGATAGAGAATCGGTGTTGCCCGCGACGACTGGCCATGGCGGCGATACTGTCAAGTAACAAATATAAAAAAAAGGGAATCGTGAAGAGAGAAGGGCACAGATCTGGAACAAGGGAGCTGAGGGAGAGAGAGATTCGCAGGGGGGAGAAAGGAAAAGAAAGTGAGGGCGCCACCACCGATGGCTTGCCGTGGCAGCGTCGCCAGTCATAGAGAAAGAAGAAAGACAGGAAAGGGGGGAGTTTGAGAGGGAGGGAGAGAGAACAGATGGAGAGAGAGAGTGTGGAGTTGAGGGTGTGGAGGGGGAGACAGAACAGATGGAGAGAGAGGGTGAAGTTGAGGGAGAAGTAGTGAGAAGGAAGAGAAGGTGGTAGTAGTTAAAAATGAAATTTTGGTTTTTAAAGAAGGTTAAAATGGACTTTTTATAATTACAAAATAAAAATACAAAAAGAAGTAACGTATTATAATAGGTTGCAACACAACACATGCACATTCAATGTGCATTAAATTAAAGGTCACACTGGAAACGTCACCCTGGTTTTAGCTACAGATTCACATTTGAATGCGATGATGGCATTCACGTTGTTCCTAACTTATGTTGTATAGGTATTCTAATTTTTGGAAAAGTACTTGTATTAGTATGTATTGAATATGGATACGTTGTGGGTACATCTCGGTATAATTGGGTATATACCCAATTTTTTTTTAAAAAAAAAAAAAGAATGTGAACGACTCTTGGTATGACGTAGGTACACCAATTAACCAAAACTAAGTCGTTTTGGTGGTTTTCTTTTTCTTTATAAGTTTAAGTTATTAATCAGACCTTAATAAAAAATGCAATATCCTAATTCCTCTTTCAATCCTCTGTGCCTCCTTCTTCAATCCATGCCCTTATCTCCGGCGTGACCTTGTATTCGGCAATGCGACTTTGTCTCCTGCGTCCTCGTTCTCCTTCTTCTTCAAAGTCACATCCATCAAGGATCACCATTTCCGGTGACGCGACCTTGTCTCCGGCAAGTTCCCATTATTCTTCTTTTTTGATTTTTTTTAAAGAAAGAATTGAAGAAATATGATTTTGATTTNTGGCGACAGCACTGTCAAGTAACAGATATAAAAAAAAAATGAATCGTGAAGAGAGAAAGGCAAATCTAAAGCGAGGGAGCTGAGGAAGAGAGAGATCCGCAGAGGGAAAAAGGAAAAGAAAGGGAGGGCGCCACCACCGACGGCTTGCCGTGGCAGTGGTGCTAGTCATAGAGAAAGAAGAGAGACAGAAAGGGGGAAGTTTGACAGGGAGGGAGAGAGAATAGATGGAGAGAGAGAGAGAGAGAGTGCAGTTGAGGGTGTGGAGGTGGAGAGAGAACAGATGGAGAGAGAGTGTGAAGTTGAGGGAGAAGCAGTGAGAAAGAAGAGAAGGTGGTAGTAGTTAAAAAAGAAATTTTAGTTTGTACAGAAGGCTAAAATGGACTTTTTATACTTACAAAATAAAAATACAAAAAGAAGTAAACTATTTTAATAGGTTGCAACACAACACATGCATATTCAAGGTGCATTAAATTACGGGTCACACTGGAAACGTCACCGTGGTTTTAGCTCCAGATTCAATTTTGAATGTGATGATGGCATTTACATTGTTTCTAACTTATTTTGTATAAGTACTCTAATTTTTGGAAAAGTACTTGTATTAGTATGTATTGAGTATGGATACGTTGTGTGTACATCTCGATATAATTAGGTATGTACCCAATTTTATTTTTTTAAAAAAATAGAATGGGAACTACTCTTGTTATGACGCAGCTACACCATCTAACCAAAACTATGTCGTTTTGGTAGTTTTCTTTTTATTTTTAAGTTTAAGTTACTAATCAGACCTTAATAAAAAAATGTAATACCCTAATTCATCTTTCAATCCTCTGCGCCTCCTTCGTTAATCCGCGCCCTTATCTCTGGCGTGACCTTGTATTCGGCAATGCGACTTTGTCTCCCGCGTCCTCGTTCTTCTTCTTCTTCTTCAAAGTCGCATCCATTAAGGATCATTGTTTCCGGTACGCGACCTTGTCTCCGGCGAGTTCCCATTACTCTTCTTTTTTGACATTTTTATTAAAGAAAGAATTGAAGAAATATAATTTTAATTTTCTCTTGTGTTGTTAGTTTTAGATTAAATATTTACATTAGTTATGTTGTGAACGTTTTTATTATATATAATTTATTAAATTTATATATACACATATATATAGGCTTAAATATATTTTTAATCCCTATAAAATTGAAAAGTTTATCTTTGGTCCCTATAAAATTTTTCATTTAATTCTTGAAAAAAATTGTTTGTGTTTAGTCTCCACCATTAATTAGAAATGATTCATGCTAACGTGTCTGTTAATTTTGCCACGTGGCAAAGTTCATTAAACCACCCAAATACCCAACCCACCCCCCACCACTAAATCCGACCAAGTTTTAAAAGAAAAATCAAAAAAAAAAAAAGAAAAAAAAAGCCATTTCCCCCCTTCTCCCTTCTCCAACCACTATCCATGGCCATCTTAATCCTTCAGCAAACCCTTACACTTGTCAACCATTTGTAGGTACTCAAGAACGCGATACTGATGGGCCTTCTAACAATTTGGGTCTTCTCCAATATCTCCTCAAATCCAACCCTCACCAGCTCCAATTGCTCGATGTAGCTTGCCTTCAGCACCTCCCAAGCTTCATCGTCGTCAGTTTTCGTTTTCTTAAAACACTGCACGACAGGGATTTTCTCCCTTCCACCTCCAAGTTTATCGCCCAGGCCGACAAGGTTGCCTTCGGCTTCGTCCTCTTCGGCGGCTACTTCTCCCGCATCTTCAACTTCCTCAGTCTCATCCTCATCTTCTCCTTCTCCCTTCGCTACTCCCAACTCCTAAACGAATTCGTCCCACAGGAACCGAAGATCCAACTTCTGGAGCCCAAATTGTGCAAGAAGAAGGGCAAAAAAGCAAAGGATGGCGAAGAGGAGAATGTTGAAGATGTGGTGTTCGACATAATGGTGCTGAGGAAACTCGTGAGGTTCGAGAGGCAGAGGTACGTCGCGGCGTGCGACGAGATCGAGAAGGAGAGGGTGGTGGCGTCGTCGGCATGTGCAGAGCGAGAAGAGCAGCATAGAGATTTAGGTGAACCAGTTCAGGAAGATAGTGAAGCAGAAGAAGCAGGAGTACGACGACAAGGTGATCGAGTCACTGCGGTGGACATGGCGTAGCACGAGTCGCAAAAGGGCCTACTAGAGAAGCAGTTGATGGTTTACAGTGAGAAGCTGCGGGAGTTCCTGAGTGATGATGAGATTGAGCAGCTTAATGGCTCTGATTATGATGACAATGTTGCCATTGTTGTTGCTAAGGAAGGAGAAAAGAGAAGAGAGAACGAGAGATTAGGGTTGGTGAATGGAGAAAAGAGAAGAGATAGACAAAATTGGGGGTTTAGAAGTTTGTTTTTTTTTTTAAAAAAAAAAAAACCGGGTCGAGTTTAAGGGTGGGTTGGGTATATAAGTGATTTAATGAATGTCACGTGACAAAATTAACAAACACGCCAACATGAATCATCTCCAATTAACGGTAGAGATTAAAAACAAGCAATTTTTTTGTAAACGAAAAATTTTATAAAGACTAAAGACAAAATTTTAAATTTTATAGGGACTAAAGACGTATCTAAGATTTATATATATATATTCAATTTACTCGTACCCGTGTTTTAAAAAATTTCTTACCTCATACTCGATAATGATACTGTACCAGTACCTGTGTGTAATATAGTTCCTAACAATTTCAATTGGAAGGGTCGACAGAGATTGATTGTCGAGGATCACGCCCTCATATGAAAATGCCATATTATTAAGAAATCCCTTCGTTTGTGGTAACCAGAATGGTCACATTTTCTAATAGCACTTTGTAAATATTTCGTCATTCCGTTCTGCTTTAGGAATAATATATATGACCACTAATAGGGGGGAAAAATCAACAAAAATTAAAAACAAACTGATAGGGTATGACCCTAAACTGATAGGATATAACGATTTTCTTTTTCTAAATGATTAATATTTTGAATTTATTGGAGTTATACTAAAAGTTGTAAGTTTAAAAAATGGTTACCAATTTATGATAGCTGACTCAATGATATCATTGAGACGACCAATTGTAATAAACAACTCAAAGAAAGTTTAAATTAAAAGCGACTCATAATGATAAGACATTATAATAAAGAGTCAACCACAATTAAAACGGCCGAAGAAATATATATATCACAGCATGTTAAAAAAAAAAAGAAGCAAATAGAGCTTCAGAGTGAGAGGCATAAACTTCTTTTCGTGATGCATGGAATTATTTGAAATAGAAGTAGTTGTTATTTGGGTTGGTGGCCTTGTGCATATTTGATAAACAATTAGAGAAGTTAAGAGAAATATGCATGTGTCTATCAAATCCATGACTTGGTGGCAATAGGTGAAAGCAAGGGATGTGTTGTGAAGGCTCAATAAAGGTCAAAACCGAGGGGGGCAGTGGGTCCACATATTCTCAAAGCAACTTAGAGCATTTTAAATTCAAAATGAAGAATAGTTACAAGGGAAGTTACTAGAAGTTACACATTAGAAGTTAGCAAGCAATAAGTCAATGTGACTGGTCTTTAACCAAGAAGCATTTATATATTCAAATCAATTGAGAGACAACAGGATGAAGCACCACTCGGAGCAAAGAGGCAACGTGAATATTAAAGCACTTCAAGAGACTCAGGCACTTTTAAATTCAAATTGAAGAACAATAACAAGAAGTTACATTCAAAAAATAACCACTCAAGATTGTAGAAGGAAACTGTTTAAAGCTATTACACATTAGGATTTTCTATAAATAGTACTAGTAGAATTATAATTAAATGGGTTAGAATTGTTTGAGGTGAAACTTACACATTTTTACTTACTGTGACACCAACAGATACACAAGGAAAAATTAAGTATTCTATTTTCACTTCTTCTTTCTCTTTATGTAAATTCTCAATCTCCTCTATTTCTTTTCTCATCCAATCTCACTTAGTTATGCTTTTGCTTGTGTAATTTACTTTCAGTTTATATTTATGTAATATTCAGCCTATGTAATTGTATTTATACATTGCAATATTATCTAAATTGTTCAATTTTAATTCTCTTTTTATCCACTATTGAGAAATCTTGCGAATTCATTATAGGAATTGCTTCTGTTTCTCGAATTGAGATCAAGCAAAACTATAATTTTGGCCATCTTGTTCACCAAAAATGGGGGTACCACAACTGGTCTTCAAATCATTATCCGATAATCTAACACTAATTTCATTCACAGTACTCGAATGCAAGCATACTTTTTCTTAAATTGAACTTGAAGTTTTATGAATGAATTTTTTTTTGAAGTTTTATGAATGAAAAAGTAAGTGTTGTGTAAACTTCATCCATGTGTATGTAATAGCTAGGACAACTTGTCTAATGAGCTATAGATACAAAAAAATTATTTTTTTATTGATATTTGAGCTCTACTTTTAATAGAATTGACTAATTCAACATAGAGAATTGTGATTGTCCCTCTTGACATAGGTATTTTTTACCTCGGACCTTAAATCCAAGACGTTTTGCAAAAAAGAAGAACTTGTTTATCACTTAATTAACTTTGTATTGATAAAGGAACTATTTAAAAAGAAGGAACTTATTATGTGAAATTTTTTATTTTGATTACGTAAAATTACATGTATATTAAATATTATTAAGTAGATATTCATCTATTTTCTACGTTAACTATTATTTATTTGAAATGTATATTTATTACTAAATTATATTGTAATTATAATTAATTAAATAATTTAATATTTGTAATATTATTTGCTCATTTAGGGGTGATTTTTATTAGTTATTTAATATATTATTTGTTTTTTATTTAACTAAATAAAAAAATCGAAAGAGATTTTATATGTTAAGTCTTTATGTATAACAACAAAATATACGTTATGTTAATATGATCATATCATGTTTCTTTAGGCTGAATAAAGTTATTTAACCTTTTAACATATATAAGAAGTGTTTGATGGATAAGTTTATACAGGACGTCAATCGCACCAAACAAATAATAAAATCATCAAAAATGCTATATGTGTACCTAATTTTATACATAATTAATAATGCACAAACTTTATTCTTATGAGTGCACAAACATTACAAACTTATAGATGATATTCTCAATTATACTTAATTAAGTGCACAACATTACAAACATTAAAACACAAACTTTATGTATATAAGTATAGGGTGTATGTATAGTGTATATTTTTTGGTGCGCGCGTAACAGGACTCTAAAATCATTAAGTGTTTGATGTACAATCACTACCTAGAAAATCACTCATAATAGGCAGATTAACATTATAAGAATGTTTTATACGTTAAAAATGTATCAAAATCTCATTTAATTAAATAATACTATCTTAGAGAAATTAATGCTGGCAATAGACGTCAATTTTAGACATATTAATGTATATTTTAAAAATTATTCTCATAATTTAATATTTTCTTTCTTAATTCTATAGTATTACTCTATATTGTTCCTGTTTAAGTAGGAAAAACAGTTATTTCTTTGTAGATTTTTTAAAGTAGTGATTTGTTTTTGTTCAAAGTGGTAGTAAATGATTCGCATAAAAAAATAGTAGTAAATGATTGTAATATAGTTTTTTGTTTTGAAAATGGAGATTTTATACTACTTGTATTTACATTACCAAAAAAGATAAAAAGAAATAGCAGTGCTTGTATGCTTAACGGAGTCGGAAACAAAACGGAACACTGAACACGAGAAGCATAGAGCGTGCGTGTATTTATATGTGCACACCGAAATTTCAAAGTAAGGCTTTGTTTGGATCGAAGGATCGCACACTCACTCACTGAGCGCTACACAAATGGGTGACAACGAACACGGTATAAGGGTTGAACCTGAGAATCAGAAGCTCCTCAATCAGCACAGCGAGAAGCACTTCACCGCCGGCGAGATCGTCCGCGACATCATCATCGGCGTCTCCGACGGCCTTACCGTCCCCTTCGCCCTCGCCGCCGGCCTCTCAGGTGCCAATGCCACCTCCTCCATCGTCCTCACCGCCGGCATCGCCGAAGTGGCCGCCGGCGCCATCTCCATGGGCCTCGGCGGGTACGTAACTAACTAATTCTTGGCAATTGGAATCCAATTTTGCGTAATCGTTGCTGCATTGTGCAGGTATCTGGCAGCTAAAAGCGAATCTGATCATTACATGAGAGAATTGAAAAGGGAGCAAGACGAAATCATTGCTGTTCCTGAAACTGGTATCCACTATTTTCTTTTTTTTA